>VDFB02001809.1:0-52836 GCA_007258455.2 Sequoia sempervirens
ACGTGGTGAGGATAGCCTCATTAAAATTTCAACTTGATCGGAGCATTGGAGCTATCAGAAACAAGAGGTTACTATTTTTAGTAAACCACCTTCAGAAACAGGCTAAAAATAGCAGGGTGACTAAAAGTGGCAGTGCCGACAGGTTGATAGGCCAGTGAGGATGCAGTGTGCAAAGTTTCAAGTCATTCCGGGCTTCAGAGATGCAAATTCAGAGAACTTACTATAAATAGCAGGGCACGTAAGCTGGCGAAAGATGATGAAAATTTGTCTAAGTCTGGATTTTCGTCCAGCAGGCCTGGCAAAACGCGCCCAGATTGATGAAGAGGCATAAAAAATTTCTAAGTGTGAGCTCATCCTTCACACAGGGCAAAATGCGCCCAAAACACAAGTCAAAGGAAGTCAATGAGGTTCATCCTGCAGGCCTAGGAAAATGCGCCCACCTTGAGGATTGATTTTGAAAAAAGTTTCTAAGGCATGAAAGAAATCCGCCTCACCCTCCTAAATGCGCCCATCCTTCTCATGTATCAAAATGCGCCTAAGTTGCAGAGGGTCAAAGCAAAGTCAAACATTTTCATCCTTCCCCCTAGGCAAAATGCGCCCAAACAGGGCCATGTGAAGACAAAAAATAGAAGGTGAAGAGTCACCCAAGGACGTTGGAGAAGGTTATCCACCAGCTACATGGAAATGCGCCCAAAGCAAGGAGAGGGTCAACAAGGTCAAAGTTTTTATCCTCCTCAAGGGCTAAAATGCGCCCAAACTTGTGCATGTCAAGACAAAAAGGTGGAGTTGAAAGGTCATCCAGTGGATATGCTCGAATGCGCCCATGTTTGGATGGTAAAAGATGAATAAGGGTGGTAAATGGGATGAAAATTTTGCCAAGGCGTGGTAAACTCAAGGTAAAAGCTAGGCGTTATCCTCCATCATGTGTAGAATGCGCCCAAGGTGGTGGGCCTTAGAGAAATTTTTGCTAGGCGTGTGTGTTGGGAGCCTAAAAGTGTTAGAAAATGCCTAGGCGTGATTTTAAATTCCTCTTCAAATGCTATATGCGCCTAGAGTGAGGGGAGTTATAAGGCGTTGAAAGTGATATGTGTGTTAGAAAATATTTGAAGGTGGTGAAATAAAATGTCAAGTGTTATGCGCCTAGAGTGAGGAAGTGTTAGAAAATTTCCTAAGACATGTGAGGTGTGAAATTTTCTAAGGCGTTAGAATTTTTAATGAAATTGCCTTGCAAGTGTGGAGTTAAGTACGAAGTAGCAAGTGGCAAATCAAGTGTGCCGGGCGTGAATAATTTTTTTTTTCTAAGTGAAGTTGATGATACTTCTCTCACTGGCAGATGATCAAAATATTTTCTAAGGGAAGTTTTTTTTTCAAGAATGCAAGAGATGATTAAAATATTTTCTAAGGCAAATTATTTTCTTCTTGGAAAATACGCCTAGAACCCAAGGTGATAAAATTTCTCCGTGAGGCCCGAGCAACTTTCCTCAGAGATGAAGTCAGAGATGGATGATAATGCAAGAAGATTCAAAATTTTCAAGAAGTCAGAGCAACGCAGGATGATCTCGGGCAAAGAATGAATTTAAAATGGTGAAAATAATATTTTTCTAAGGTTCAAATTCAAAAATTAAATGAACCCGTTCGTTGGGTACCCATGAATTCGACGCGTTCTGGAGGAAATTTTCTTCTGGGTATTGAAGATTATCGATGAGGAGTTGATTTTAAGGTCTTCCACAGCTTGCCGAGGATTCTGAGATGAAGATTTTAAATGGGCACCAGGTTGATGAGTTTCCTAAGGGAAATTGGAAAATTTTCTAAGGCAAAAATGAAGAAAATGTGTTTTCAAGATAAAATTCTCCAGATGATGGATTTGAAAGGAATTGCCTAGGTGAATTTGCTCGAATTCTTTGTGATGATAATCTTCTTGAGCCAGAGATGGATAAAATCAAAGTTGTCGGAGCTCTAGCGGGTGAAATGAATTTCTTGAAGATGCAGTTGAAGTTAATTTTGTCAAAGATGATACGTCCTTGAGGATGATGAAATTTGGCTAAGGCATGAGGAATCATGAAGAAAGGATGAAGTTGGCTAGCGAGGATGATGAGCCCTTGAAGATCAGAACGTGAAAATCCCGGTGAGTAAGTTAAGATTATATTATGAACTGTTCTAATACTCTTCTCCTCGCTTGTTTTGCAGGAGGAACTTCGAGACCAGGCACAATGACTTGAAGTGGTGATCCAAGATGATATTTCAACTTCGAAGGGGGAAAAAGTTGCAAGAAATTGGCTAGGTGTTAGCCTCAAGTGACAAAGAAGTTGAAGAACAAAGGTCAAGAAGAAGATCGAGAATAATGTGAACGCATCTACAAATGGAATCTTCTAGAAGGATGATGGTGGACATTATGGCGCATTTATTACCCCTCTTTTGTGGCGGTTTTTAGGGCAAATCTTGTTTAGGGCTGAGGTGGCACGATTCTGGCCACTCTATTGATTGTAACCCTAGCCGTCTTTTGGGACTTGGCTAGCTATAAAAGGGGGAGTCCCCCTCATTTGTAATTCATTAGACAGTAGACATTGTGAGAGATTGGGCATTAGCATTAGAGTTAGAGCTAGAGAGTAGAGTATTGTAGACATTTTGCATAGTGTGGAGAAGAAAGAAAGTTTTCCCTTTGAAAACTTTTGGGAGATTGTTGTGTAACACTTTTCATGATAATAGATCTTTTCATTGATGGTGGAATTCGTCTTGTCATGAATAGCTAGCAAGGTCTCTCCTTCCTTTCGTATGCAAGTAGCTTAATTTCATGCAAGTAGTTTACTTTGATGTGTGGTATTTTTGTTGAGGTAGCTTCTTTATTCCATACCACTAGCAACTTGTTGATGATAAGTTTGCCTTGCGTGGTCGACTGGAAATTATTTTGTGTTTAACTTCAATTGTGATTTGTATGCTTATATGCATCGTTGTGATGGTGTATGCATGTTGAGTCATAATTTGAACATCTTTTGCTATTCCCTTGAAGATTACACCGATTTTACCGAGGCTGTCCGACGTGAGGCTAGGTGAAATTTGGTTGAAGTTTGCCAAAACTGAATCCCACATATCTTGCATCTAGAGTAGAATATAAATTTCTTAGGCCCTATACCCTTTTACTTTCCGCACATTTCTGATTAGTTTTAGGAAAACAAGCTATATTGCCAAATCATACGCGAGAATTCCCCTTCAAAATCATACATTAGCTGCTAACCGCAAGAAGTTTGAACAATTGTGTAAGTGCCCTCGTAAGAACACAGCAAATACACATCAACCAAACTAGGTCTATTCGCATTAAAGGAACCTTGGAGTTGAACGTGCGAACTTCCTCGCAATCTTAGCGCACGGAATACTTTGATCAAGAGAGAATGGAGTAGCCTTCGGACTATTTTGTTCTGCTGTTTGGTATGGTCACAAAAACCACATCAACAGTACCCACATATATAGAAAAGTGAGATAGAAAAGATTGTTGAGGAGATGTTAGAGGCAAGAATTATCATACATAGCCAAAGTGCTTACTCCTTGCTGGTGGTGATGGTGCGGAAGAAGGATGATACTTGGCGCATGTGTCTGGACAATAGAGTGCTCAACATGTACACCATCAAAGATAAGTTTCCTATTCCAGTCATTGATGATTTGCTAGATGAATTGAATGGATCTATGTATTTTACAAAGTTAGATCTTAGATCCGGTTATCACCAAATTCGAATTAAGGAAGAAGATATTTGTAAGATGGCATTTAGGACTCATGAGGGTCATTATGAGTTTTTGGTGATGCCATTTTGGTCTTACTAATGCTCCATCTACATTTCAAAGTTTGATGAATTCCATCTTTAAAAAGTTCTTGAGGAAGTTTGTATTAGTGTTTTTTGATGATATATTGGTTTATAGCAAGACATGGGAAGAACACTTGCAACATGTAGATAAAGTATTACAAGTTCTCGAAGAGCAACAACTCTATGCTAAGCCATCCAGGTGTGCTTTTGGTCTTAATGAGGTGGAGTACTTGGGACACATAGTTTCACAAGAAGGAGTAAAGGTGGATCCTAACAAAATTAAGGCTATCAGGGAATGGCCTATTCCCAAAACCATTAAGAAATTGAGGGGTTTCTTGGGATTGATTGGATACTATCGTAGATTTGTGAAGAATTATGGTCATATAGCAGCACCCCTCACAACTTTATCGAAAAAGGATTCTTTTCATTGGAATGAATCTGCTAATTCAACATTTGAAATGTTAAAGGAGGCTATGTGCACAACTCCAGTACTTGCCACTCCTGATTCCACAAAGGATTTTATTGTGGAATGTGATGCTTCTGGTAATGGTATAGGTGCAGTTCTCATGCAGGAGGGTCGGCCAATTGCTTTTGAGAGCCATCAGTTACAAGGGAAGAATCATCTCAAACCTACTTATGAGAAGGAAATGCTAGCTATTCTTCATGCAGTAAAACAGTGGAGGCCTTATCTAATGGGTAGACACTTCAAGGTTAAGACAGATCATGATAGCCTAAAATATTTTTTGGAACAAAGATTGTCTTCAGAAGAACAACAAAAATGGGTTACTAAGATGTTGGGATATGATTTTGAGATCGTATATAAGAAAGGGAAGGAAAATGTTGTGGCAGATGCACTATCAAGGAAGGATGAGAAGGATGAAGCTTTATTGTGTTCCCTTTCAATATTACAAGAAGATTGGGTAGAAGAAGCCAAAGAAGAGTGGAAAAAGGATGTGGCTACTAGTAATCTCATTCAACAATTACAGAGTGACCCTAGTAGTTTAGATAAATTTTGTTGGAAGAGAGATACTTTGTGGTATAAAGAGCGATTGTATCTTTGCAAGAATTCCTCTCAAACAAAAAATTCTCACAGAGCTACATGAGTCTCTAGTGGGTGGTCATTTAGGATTTTTGAAGACATATCATCAAGTCAAGAAAGACTTCTTTTGGGAAGGGCTAAAAGGGGATGTTCAAAAATTTGTGGCAGAATGTTTGGTTTGTAAATGAAATAAAGGGGAGACAATTAAGACACCTGGTCTCTTGCAACCCTTAGTTATTCCTAGCCATTGTTGGAAGAGGTCTCCATGGACTTCATCATAGGGCTTCCAAGATCTAATGGTAAGAATGTCATCATGGCAGTTGTGGATCGCCTCACTAAATATGCACATTTTATTGCATTATCACATCCTTTTAGAGCAAGTACAGTGGCAAAAGCATTTTTGGAGAATATTCAAAAGCTACATGGTATACCTAAGGTTATTGTCAATGACTGTGATCCTATCTTTACTAGTAACTTTTGGACAGATTTATTCAAGTGTTTAGGTACTCAATTGGCTCATAGTTCTTCATACCATCCACAATCTGATGGGACAACAGAGGTGGTTAATAAGTGTTTGGAAGGATATCTACGTTGTTTCACTTCAGATAAACAGTCTCAATGGGTAGATTGGCTACCACTAGCAGAATGGTGGTATAACACTTCCTTCCATAGTTCATCAAAAATGTCTCCATTTATGGCATTGTATGGATATCATCCTCCTTCCATCACATCATCATTGAAGGTGTCACCAAGAGTTCACGCCGTGGAGGACCACATGATTCATCAACAACAAGTACTTTCAGGACTTAAAGAGAATCTATCTATGGCACAAAACCGAATGAAGTAGTAGGCAGACCAACACCGTAGTGAAATAAGTTTTGAGATTGGGGATTGAGTTTTCTTGAGATTGCAGCCTTACAAGCAAATGTCACTAAAGCAATAGTCAAAGAATAACAAGTTGTCTCCAAAATATTATGGCCCATATCAAATCATGTAGAAGATAGGTAGTGTTTCCTACAAGCTTGAATTGCCATCAACACCAAAGATACATCCAGCTTTTCATGTTTCTTGTTTGAAGAAGGTAATTGGGGATAATATCCCTACTCAGACAATATTACCAAAGCTTGATGAAGACGGAAGAATCATATTTGAACCAGAATGTTTTCTTCAAAAACGCACAAGGAAGCTAAGGACTAGAACACTCACTCAGTATCGCATCCAATGAAAGAATTTATCAATTGAAGATGCCGCATAGGAGGACGAGGAGTTCATTCAAAAGCATCCAAAATTGCCTAGCATTGAGGACAATGCTTATCTGAAGAGGGGTGGCATGCTACACCCTTAATATTAGAGTACATCGAGTGATGAATAGTCAGCTTGTGGCTATCTTAACTCCTAATTAATTCATATTATCATTACTGTATTGTTATTTAGTTGATTAGGTCGGCCTAGGGCTTATATAGGGTTATCTAAGTCGGCTTGGGTGGTATCCTAGGCATAAATAGGTATATATAGCAGGTTGTGAGTCTTATTTTATATTAATATTGTGAATTGTGTTCTCATTGGAGATATTTGGAGGTTTCCCCCCTCAAAGTGGCTTGTTATTCTCAGTTATTATTAAGTATTTGTAGCATATTTTCTATCATATTCTTCTATTGTGCAAGTGATTTCATTACATTGATTATGTTGTTCATTGAGGGTTTATCCGAGCCACTTCATGGTTGGATTAATGCTTTCAAATATGAATCCTTGTAGGATGCTATCATTTAGCCACATGACATGGAGCATTCGGTGCTTAAGAGTAAATTAAAAATTTCCATCTAAGCCTTTCGTACCTCAGAAGAACAAAGATAAGAAGCCCTTTCAGAAGGAGTGGCCCAGGAAGGACAAACTAGATGACGAGGCTCGTAGGGAGTTGAGGAGAAAAAAGTTGTGTTACAACTGAAAGGGGCCTTGGGAGCCTAGACACAAATGCATGGGTAAGGGTAAGGTTCATTACATTGAGGTTGTGTCGGATAGTGAGGATAATGGAGAGACTGGATAAGTACAGGGTAGCAATGATAGCAATTCGGAGGATGAGTAGCCACAAGTGGAGACTAAGCATGGCACCATTGCTACCATCTCAGGAACTCCCAGGTTTAATTCCTTCAAAGTTAGGGGAGTATTACAGGGGCAGCGTGTTATTGTGTTGATTGATAGTGGGGCAACCCACAATTTCATTGATTCAGGCTTAGTGGCTAAGAGGGGTATACCTACATAGGGATTTGTGGGATTCAGTGTTGTTGGTTGAATATTTTGCAAACTTGTGAGGTTCAGCAAAATGGTGGTTTCAGCCACAGTGTGTGAGAATAAATCTCTCCTATTTGTATGAGAGAAGGCTCCCCCTCGGATTTACTATTCTATTTGCTATGAAATGGTAGACTTATTAATTCCATGCTATAATTTATGGTGTTACTCATCCTATTCTCTTTTTTCAGAATAGATGTTTAATTTTTCCTCCTTTCAAGAAAGAAAATCCAGAATAGTAAGGGGAAAATTTCTGCTATTTAACTATTCTATAATAGTTACATAGAGAGCGAGCTTAATGTGATTTTGAAAGAAGCAAAGTTTCTTGAAAGAAAAAAGTCTTTCGTTGCTTCCCGGGACAAGTAGATACCACTTGAAACACAAAGTTTTCACAGCTTATCTTCCTATCAACCTTTTGAGATATGACTTCTGTTAACCAATAGTATAAAACTGAACAGCAAAATAAAGCACAAAGTCTTTATTTAGATGCACTTCTAAGCTGAAAATAAGAAAGATAATATAAGCACAAAGTCTTATATTATATCTTTTTATGGATTCACCTATCTCTAATTCAGTCCTTCAAATTTGCAGCACAAAGACTGCAAGAAATCAGACCAAAGTCTTTCCACAACAACTCCACAATTTCTCAAGAAAATTTCAGAAAATATACTACTATGACATAAGAACACAGTAATAATATTCAATAAGATTCAACACAAAGTTTGAAACCTTATATCCTTTCCTTGTATTGCTTGAAAATCAGGTTTACATACACAAAACACAAAGTCTTCTTTGCTGTAAATTTCTGCAGAGTTCTCTCTATTGCCAAAAAGATAAAGATTACAAAAGACTCCCTCAAGTATTTATAGGAGAGAAGTCATGAGAAAAAGGTGGGAAGATCCCAACTAACTTGAGAAATTCTCTCAACCACCAACTACTTGCAATTGACTTATTCCAAATTACAATCCTAATTTATCTTGACATGTAATTTGATTACATGTAATTACAATTTCTAGCTTTACATGTAATTTGTCCAAAAGGAACAAAACTGAAAATAAAACAATACTTTAATTATTTTCATGACCATCCTTGAAACATTGAAATTTATGAATGGAATTTTGCAGTTCATCAGGATTTGGCCCTTGAGTGTTCTTGGCAACAACTATTTTGATAATGGTGTCACAACATCTGATAACTAACAATCGATGCTCTTCCAATGCAATCTGTATTTTATTAAGAAATGCATGATGATCTACAAATCTGCTGATGGATTGCACAGTGAAGGTTTCAGCTTCTAACTCCTGATGAAACTTTGTTGTTAATGCTGAAAGTATAGCATCCTTAGGAAGTACCTCACCATCTTGATCTTCTAGTTTGCAAGACTCCTTTTCAAAGTTTGAAATGATATCCTGTTCTGCTTCAACCACTATCACTTGAGCAGCCTGTATATCTTAAATGGGCTCTTTGAATACCAATGTTTTATTTAATAGGAGCTCTTCAGTCTCAATATACATTTCTCTGTTTGGTATTACTGCATTGGTACATAATATTTTCAAACGTTCTTCATTCAAAGCATACCAACTCTTCAAATCACTTTCCATAGATTCCAAGCTTTGTTTGAAAGTGTCAGAAGCTTGGCGTAGTTTCAGTTTTACTATCTTTACATTAACCATCACATCAAGAATCTTTTTAACCACTTGAGTACTCTGATTTATCAACTGATCAACCCAAGAATCAACTGCCCTTGCTTTTTGTCCAGCTTTTTCAACTTGTTTAATAGACTCTTCAGAAATAAATGAAGACAATGAATCAACCATTTCTGAAGATTTAGTAATCTTTTGAATAACTGAAACAAGATGTGCATTCTCCTCTTTCAACTTTTCTTTCTTGGCCAAGAGTTCATCATAACTTTGTGCTAAGACTGTTACAAAACTTTGGGCATCTTGCATCAGATTGGCGTGAGTTTGCTTTCCCAACTCTATCCTAGTGAATTTGTAATTAGACACCTGCATCTTCTCTTGTGGCTTGTCTGAAAGAGGCTAAGCTACTTCTGCATATTTCATTTTATTGCTGTCCACAACCACCCGTGAAACCATTTTGGCTTTCTTTGCAACCTTTGGCTTAGACTTCTTCAGCTACTGGAAATCAAACACATCTGGAGAGATTGCCTGTTTCTTCCTCTTTAGAGTGATTGAACTCAACCATGGAGGGAGATCCAATGTATTCACATCTAAAACAACAACCATGGTTTGTGTAGAAACAGACTCATTTTGTGCCATAGTGGTCATCCTAGGTGAAGCCTCGGTTTGAATTGCGACAAGAGCTTGCTCAGATGGCATATTGTGATTAGTATCAGCCATAAAACAATCAAAACTTGCTGCTGATGTATCTATCTCTGGAAGTACCATCTCTAATATCATAGGATACATTGGATTTGCATCAAGAACATTCTCCAAACTGTTATGCATATTATTCATAGAAGTGTTCAATGCTGATGTAATTGAAGTATGATGAACCACTTCTGTAGGTTCAATAGAAGAAACAAACACCGTTGAGAAAGAATCAACATCACTATCAATTTGAGACATAGGAGATAATATAGACACTGGTGCAGCATCAATATGAGGAGACCTCATACTTAGAACAGTAGGAGATTCAAGAACATCTCCTTCTTGCTGATCAATGATTTGGATCTGCGTCTCTTTAACTTCCTTCCCTTTAATGTCGTTTTCTCCAAAGGTTTTTCCATAGCATAGCTAACCTTTAACTTAATTTTGGTTCTTGAAGAAGAAGCACCTTCCTCAGATTTGTCTCTAACTTCTGATTTCAATCCAACAGGTCCAGTTGAATCATCATCATCACTAACTCTGATTTTTATGGTTTTAACACCTATACTCTTAAGCCAAGAATTAGTATTTGCCAAAATTGATTGGAATCTGTTAAATATAGAACTAGATTCCTTATGAGACCACTGTATTGCTGGAATAGAAGCGTCAACAACCCTTTGTTCCTCATACTCTGGATCTAAAATCTGTCCATCATCAATCACTCCTTTTGGGATCAAGGTCAGATTAAGATCAACAATTTGCTCAATTGTGAGCCTGCAATAATCCATCCTACGGATGTCCTTCTCTGTTCGAAGATCCACCCAGATATCTTCAATGCGATGCACATGTGTGAAAGCTCTTTTAATCTTATCCTTCATTCTGTTGTAGTCAAAATCCATTCTTGCCTTGAATCTTTTCAATTTGATCTCTTGAATTTCAGTTTCCATAGCTTTTGCCTTTGAAGTAGTTGTCAAAGAGTATCTCCCAATTTGCAATGGATTAGGAGAAGAGATGCTTACTCCAACTTTATGTTGTACAGCTTGTCGTGCATGTACTGTCATCAACTGCCTTGCAAGCTCCATCAAAATGATTTTGTCTGTCGGATATCTTGGAAGCATGTACAGCTGATCTTCAAAACAGCCAACTCTCATGTAGGTGAAGGTGGGAAACTGGAGAAAGAGACAAACCATATTCATTTACCTTCTTCCAGGTAGCCTCAGATACTCTGTTGTTTTGTAAGGTCTTGTCAAATAGACACATGAAATGACCAAAAAATGCATCTTGAACCCTTTTGTAATGAATTCTACTTGGTCTCAAAGGCAGCTGATCATAATACTCCCATACTGGTACTAAGGATCTATAACCTTTGGTAGAAAGGCCTGGAAATTGTCTCAATGAAGCTGCTATGTAGACCAAATAGGAGTTCATGTAGAATGTGAGCGTAATAGGAACTTGTGCAAGCTACTCACATAGACTATCACTAATTACTTCACCCTAGAAGATTGGATGTTGTGCCTTTCTTATCACCACTATGAACTTGTACATCCACTTCTCAAAAACATTAGAGAATTTTAACCCCATTATCCTGCTCAGGAGTGTGATTATATCATTAATCTCTTCCTTGAATTCAAACCGGTATAGCTTGGGCCACCGAGACAAACAAGTTCAACGCTTAAGAAGCCATTTAGTGTTGATATGTTGCACACAATCTACTTTCTTTTGCTCATAGTGATCAAGAGCACTCTTTATTGAGATGTCTGAATACATAGGCCCATCTGGAACTCTGAAAATTCTATTAATGGTTTCTGGATCAAGCCTAATGACCACATTACTATCATCATCTCTGATAGTTCTAGATTCTTTGTTAAAGCGAGTTGCACATGCAAGGACAAACTCTGGTTCTAGGGCAGCAATAGGAAAAGAGGAAACCAAATGGATATGACTTCTCAGCAACAACTGCATATCATGTGAAGTTGATTTCTCAATTCTCTTAAGAAACTCAAACATGTCAACATGCCTGATCTCCGTATCTCTGATTTCTTCGATATTTGAGACCACATGAGATGGAGAAATCTCATTCTGATATTTATCAAACTTGTACTTCATCTTTTTATTTGGTGGAGAAGCTAGTTCCTCTGTCATTGAACAAGAATTTGCAAGGCTGCGATGAAAACTCCATAAAGTTAAGACATCATCAACATCAATATGTGTAGACATGGCGAAGACTCAAACTCAGAGTGGTGTTCTTGCTGTATGAGGGCAGAAAATGAGGATTATAACCCGTTTCGGATCTTGGAAGGTTGATTGCAAGTGAAAGCGACATATGCTTTTCATGGAAAATGGAAAACTTGGTTTACATCTTTAAAAACTGCAAGTCAAAACCTTTATCTTGCAATTGCAGTTAAGTCCAAAAAGTCCAATTTTTAGACACTTTTGAAGCATTTCGGGATTTTGGATGCTGGCTGCAAGCAAAGTGTAAAATTGGGATTTTGGAGACATTGCAAGTGAATAAAGTGCAAGGTAGGAAAAGTGATGGGCAACTGCAAGTTATCATTTTAACTTGTAACCTTGGTCAAAATTTCCTACTTGCAATCAGATTATGAAAACCCGATTTTCAGCCAAGGGCATCATTTTTTATGCAGAAAATTACAATGAGTTTATGGAGAAATGAAAATGTGAATGAGGTGAAATGAAAGGGAAATATAAGGTGAATGAAATGAAAAACGAATGGAAATGTAAATGACGTATTGATAGGAAGGCATATGTAAAACGCATTTTTGCTGAAAAGGCGTATGAAAAATGAAAGATGAGTGAGGGACGAATTGGAGAAAGAAATCTTTATGGAATGGAGGATGTATGAAAGGGGCGAATGAAATGGAGGAAAGAAACGGAGAAAAGATGTCTTGCAAATGCAAAAACGTGTTTTCACAAAAGACGTTTTCTTCCATAAAGAAAAACGTTGGAATTAAGATCAAGGTGTGCAAAATGTAAATCGCGTTTTCATAAAGGCATTTTTCAAAAACATTAACAATGGCGTTTGAAAAATGAAAGAGGCATGGACATAAAATGAAAAGGAAAAATGCGTTTTTACAATGGAGATTTTAAAAGAAATCAAATATCAGAAATCACCATTAAGAAATAAAAGAAATAAGCAACATACCTGAAAATGGGAAGCAAAACGAAGAAGAAAACCCTAGGTGCTTAACAAACTCAGAAAATGAAAAAGGACTTGATTATTTACAACTGAGAGTCCAATTTTTAAGCTTATGGATTTACGAAATCTCCATGGAATGAGGTAGACAAGAAAACTAGAACTCGAACTGCTCTCTTCATGGATGGCATCAGGTTTTTGAGAGCTCAGGACAAGTAAATTAATCAACCTCCTTCAAAATCAGGGTTTTAGAAACATTTTACAAGTTTCTCAAGTCAAAAACACTTAAATCGGAGCTTTTTAGACTTATTACAAGTTTATTTTATTAAAAAGACTCAAATTAGGCTTTTTCAAGACAAAAACAAGCTCATTTAAGTGAAATAACTCAAATTGGACCTTTTTGAGTTCACTGCAAGCTAAAATTCATCTTAAAGAGGAAATCGGGCTTTTGGAGACACTTTACAAGTTAAGTTATAACAAAAAACTCAAATTGGAACTTTTTTAGCTCATTACAAGTCACTTAAGTGAAATCGTGCTTTTTATAACACTTTACAAGTGACTTTTTAAAAAGTAACTTGTAACATGAACAAAAAGTTCCTATACTTGCAAGTCAAGTAAAAAGTTCCTATTATCACTTGTAAATAAGACAAAAAGTTCCCATTACAAACTTAAAATGAAAATTTAAAAACATTATCACTTGCAATAGAGGTAAAAAGTTCCTATTATTGACTTGCAATAAGGAAATAAATATTATCACTTACAATAGAGGTAAAAAGTTCCTATTACTGACTTGCAATAAGAAAATAAATCCCCTACTTGCAGTGATGCCCCAGAAACTCGAAATTGACCAAAAACATAAGGAAAATGACTTAGAGATTTATGAAAACGAACAGGAGTGAGTCAAAAGGGATATCTAAGGGAACCGTGGATCTAAAACTGAAATTTTTCAACCTCTGCACTTTGTAAAACGTGCCTTAGTAGAGAAAATCTTCAATTTTATTCAAAATTTTAATAGGTTATCCCAATTTTTAACAAGTTAAAAATTAGGGACAACAAGTGTGATGGTTGTAGATGGGTTCAACATGACTTGCACATAGAGGGTTCCTCAACTGGGTGTCACCTTGGAAAATTATACTATTACAAATGATTTCTATGTGGTGGACCTAGGTGATACGAATGCTATTCTAGGTATATAATGGTTACACTCATTGGGGAAGTATTCACAGAACTTCCAAACTATGGAGCTCAAGTTCAAGGAAGCAGATGGAAAAAAGGTTGTGCTCAGGGGTATGGAAAATGGTTCTCCGAAGATAGTGTCCACTAAGAGGATGGAGAGCATCTTTAGGCATGGGGATGTTGCATGGGTAGCGGAGTGTTTGATTACTACTAAGGAGACTCCTGACAGTGATCAGCCTTACAATGTGGATATCCAGTCATTACTGGGTAAGCACAATAGAGTGTTTGGAGAAATTCCTCTCGGAAGACAACCGAATAGGGATTTTGAGCATACCATTGAGTTGGAGGGGGCGAAGCCCGTCATAACCACCCCCGATAGACATCTAAAGAAATTTAAGGATGAGATTGAGAAAGCAATCAAGGAATCGCTTGACATGAGGAACATTAGACCCAACTCCAGTCCCTTTGCTTCTTTTGTAGTCATGGTGAAGAAGGATGGCATGATGCGGATGTGTACAGACTATTGGGCACTGAACAAGAAAACCATTAAGAATAGGTACCCTATACCCTAGATTGATGAGTTACATGGGGCGATGCATTTTTCAAAGATTGATCTTCGTTTTGGGTACCATCAAATTAGGGTCCGTGAATAGGATATTCCCAAGATAGCTTTCAGGTGTCACTACAGGCACTATGAGTTCTTAGTCATGCCCTTCGGGTTCACAGTTGTGTAAGTATCTTTTGGTGTTCTTTGATGATTTTCTCATTTACTGTAAAGCTTGGGATGATCACCTGAAACAGTTGGATGAGGTTTTGGGCATCATGGGGGAGCAATCCTTGTATGCTAAGGCCTCGAAGTGTGAGTTTGTCCTTAAGGAGATTTTATACTTGGGTCATGTAATCAATGCATAGGATGTATAGGTTCATAAGGAGAAGATCTAGGCAATTCTTGATTGGACACCACCTAACTCCCTTACTAAGTTGCGCGGATTCTTTGGGCTATGCAGTTACTATAGGTGTTTTGTCAAGGGTTTCTTGCAACTAGGGGCACCGTTGACAGATCTCACTAAGATTCAAATGGTCAAAGGAGGCACAGAGAGCCTTTGATAAGCTCAAGGAGGTGATGAGTAGTTGTCCTGTACTAGCACTTCCAGATTTTACACAACCATTAGCAGGTACTGAGTTGACTCTGAGCACGAGTTACCACCCTCAGAGAGATAGCCAAACTGAGATAGTGAATAAATGGATTGAGGGGTATCTGTGTAATTATGTTTCTGGACAGTAGAGGGCATGGATTAAGTGGTTACATATGGGGGAGCACTATTATAACACAACTTACCACATGTCTATTGGTATGACACCCTTCCATGCATTATATGGATATGATGTACCATCATTTTTGGATCTGGCTTTTGGGGACAGCAAAGCTCCTAAATCCAAGGATTGGATACAGGAGAGCCAAGACATTCTTAAGACTCTTAAGGAAAATTTACAGGTGGCACAAAATCAGCAGAAGACATACATAGATAGGCACATGGTTGAGCACAATTTTGAGATGGGAGATCTAGTTTTCCTATGATTGCAGCCTTATAGGAAGTCTTCACTAAAGAAAAGCGGTGCAGAAAAACTAAACCCATGGTTTTATGGCCCTTACAGGATCACCAGATGAGTGGGGGAAGTAGCCTATGAGTTGGAATTGCTAGAGAACAACAAAATTCAGAATGTGTTTCACATTTCGTGCCTCAAGAAGGCACCGGGGCAGCAAGTTACTTCATCAGCAGAGTTGCCTCCGTTGGATGAGGAGGGACATTTGGTCCTGGTTCCTAAAGAGATTGTTGATACTCGGCAGAGGTGATTGAGAAACAGGGTGATTAAGGAGTATTTGATCAGGTGGAGAGACTTGCCAGCAGAGGACACAATTTGGGAGGGAGAACAGATACTGCAACATCCCAATTTGCAATTGCTTGAGGGCAAGCAATCTCAGTAAGGGAGGACTATAATGTCCCCTTCTCTTTGATCACCCAAGATGCTAATTTAGCCTATTTAATTCTCGTAGGCTAAAGGTGGGATAAGGGAATTCATTTATTTAATTATTTAATATTACCTAGCAAGAAAAGTGAAAATTAAAAAAGGTAATGTTAAGTGATTAATTAAATATGTTATAAAATGACTTTAAGTGAAATATTAAAAGGTAACTTAATAAAGTCACTTTATTATATTTGAGCGGGAAATTAAAGTGAGAAATATAAAAGGAGATTTGGAGGCTCATTTTCATTCATGCTTGGTTTATTTCTCATTTTCATATTGGAGAGCTCTTGCAGCTTCTTGGTCTTGGAGACAGGGAAACCCTAGCGCATCCGATTTCGATGGTGAAACAATTCCACCCTAGTTGGTTCGTGGAGGAAATCATACAGGTCTTCTACTGGAGCAATATTGGTAACTTTTGTGAGTCTCCCGTGGAGACAAAAATTGGAAAAGTGATTTGCATTCAGTTATGGATTTGTGCAAGGGTTTGAAGTTTGGATGAATATCTCTATCTAGCAACTTGGGTGATATCCCTCACTGAGCTTCATTCATTTCCTCAAGTATCTGCATTTAACAGTGGTCTCAACTTCGAGAGGTCATACTGCATTTCAGAACCCTAGGCGCTGAGGTATCTTCCCATTCTGAGAAAGGATGTGGTTGATTTGGAGAGTTATAAGAGTCTAAGGAAGGGCATGTTCATTTTATGAGGGAAGTGAATCATATTTGCAGCTCCTGTACACTTCGTGCCAGCCCTAAGTTACTTATTTGGAGGCGTTTCAGTCAAGTACACTTGTACATGGTCTTCTGAGATAATGATCGGCTCTCATTCATGCATGGGGCTTCACTATATGGCTGCGTAGGAGTTTGTAGAGGGTTCATACTTGGGAGAGATCGTGCCAATCAGTTCTGAAGGAAGACGTGCTCTTACCAAGGAGTTCTGGGCAGTTTGTAGGCAGCCACGAGTCACTCTTTCCCCTTGGCGTCTTCATTTCCAGGTCTGAGTTCATTATCAGACATTCTGAATATTTTGTAGATGTACAGTTGCAAACTTCAGTTGAAAATCAATAGGCAAATGTCTGCAATCTGATTTAGGATGTAATGTTTAGATGTAATGTTTAGAAGTATAATATTGTAACTTAGTCCAGGGTATTTACATTCTCAGTTCAGATGTGTTATTGCTCAGAGTTTGTATGTGAGACAGCGATTAATTGTAAATCTGAGTGCATTCAGTTGAATTCAGTTTATAAATTCTGTCCTTTCTGAGAGTGTAATTGTTTAGTGGGCAAATCTGAAAGTATAGTTGTATATCGTTGCTATTTAGCAATCAATCTGGGTCTTCATAATGCTGTTAACTGTTATCAGCAGTTGGTTATCTCTGAATATCAGTCAATAAAGAAAGAACTGTTCTGCAAGTTGGTTATTAGGTCTTCACATTTATTCTATATGTGTTATCTTGACATAATATATGCATCATGATATGTATTGCTCAAAATGGAACATCTGACAAACTGAGACAATCAAAAAAACTTCGTACATTCCAGAAGGGCATTTTACATGATATGGTAGAGGTTGACTGGGCAGTGTGCTCTGATTAGACAATTCCCCCTTTTCTTCTTTTTTTTTTCTTTGGCTGTGATTTATGACTTGGCTGCTGACTTTTGATTATTGTCCTTTACTTTGTCTTTGACCACTTCTTTTAAGCATTATTGTTCCTTTAAAAAGGTAAGTCTTAAAAAGTGGCAGCTGCCTCTTTTAATTTTTTTTTTTATTATTTTTTATTTTTTATTTTGATTATTAATAATATCAAATTTAATTTTTTAATAATTATTATTAATTAATAATTAATTTTAACAATTAAAATTTTCCATTATATTTTATAATTTTTGCATTATGGTCAAGGAATCAAATAAGGAGTCAACTTGTAACTCCTCCCAAATATTGCACCAGTCAACAAGCATTAATGAACTCCTTGGTCATTTTAAGTACAAGGCAAAGTCGGCCTAATAGTCAAACCTAACATCTATCTCTCAATTGTATAAAAAATGTGCCAACTGTCTCCTAGAAATCCTAAACCATTCACAGTTCTAGATGAGATAAATGAAATACCCTATGAACTAGAATCACCACCTTGTGTACAAATTCATCAAGTTCATATAAAGAAAAACAAGAAACAACATATGTTAATACCTTTCTGCCTATGTGAATGTTAAGAAGATCATGACCCAGAGAGAACAAAAAAGAAGAAAGAACAAGCAGATTGACAAATAGTGAAGCCAAAGAATAGTTTGTTGAATGTTCACATAGAACTATTGTAGAAGCCACTTGCAAGAGTTGTTTTTCACTTGAGAAATTAAGCTCACCAAGGGTAATGTGTTTTTTCAAACTCAGCTAGGCCTGCAAAAATTATGCTTAAACTCTTAAGAGTAGAACATCACGCAGGAGACACGACCACCCAGAAGGGGTATGTTGTCCCTTCTTTTTAAATACCAATTTTCATTTAATTAAGAGTTTTATATCATCTCTTCTCATTTATGCCATGCATTTGACATTGATCTAAAATTATCTTCATTTAAAAAAAACAGAGACAGAACTACCTACCAAGGCACATAACAGTTGTCAACAATTGCAAGCCACAAATAAATTTGAATTTCATTTTTTTTGTACATGACAGTGTAATGATCACCCCTGATATTTTTTTTGAAAACTTTGTATGCTGATTGTATTGTTTTTCTGTGGTGTTTAGTTGATTGTTTCCATTGTTTTCATGATGCATAAAAACACATTGCAATGATTGCATATTGCAAAATTGAAGGAAATATTAAGAAGGAACATTGCTTCCTTTAATGAATAACAACTTATGGTAAGAGCATTTGCTACAGTTCAAAATCAGACAATTACAAATGTTGATCAGACCTGATAAGAGCAGTTTTCAGACTTGGTATTGAGCTTACAATGGCAGCAACTCAACATAACCTTGCCCAACTCGTCTCATGCATGAAATGCCCAAGTCCCACTGATCTTCTACACCACAACCAGCTACTTGATCACTAAAAAAAGGCAGAATAAGAGGTCTATATTACAGCAGACCTCCAATGATAAAACCAAACAATAGCTTGAAGGATGGTGCCCAGGTGAGAGGATTCCAATGCACCAATACCCAGAAAGATGTGTCAAGTACAAACGGAGTTATGAAAGAATTTAACCTTCAGCCACTGGCAAAAAATGAGTTTCCAGAACTTCTGATAATGCAGATCAGTATTGAGAAAATACCTAAAATTGCCTCCAATCACCATCCACAAAGACCCGAAAACCAAACAACCTCACACCATCAATCCATCACAAAAATACCTCAAAACCCACTTCAAAATACCAAGAAAATCTTAATCTTCACCACCCAAAAACACTGAAAATCAGAACTCTTTGATGTCCTAGGTGTTCACTAAGAATAGAAACACTCCAATCCAGCTAGGGTGGATCTCTCATCACTGAAACCAGTGCTAGAAATGAGGGCTTTCGTCCTCAATCAACTGCAATCAAAATCTAGAATCACTCCAGCAAAGTCTCCTTAAGTTGCCAAAATATCCATATCTCCAAATAAGAGCTCCAAATGAATAAATAGAGAAAGGGGGAGAAATTAGGGCAACATCATTTTGAATTCACTTTTCCCTCCAAAACACCACACCCCCTTCATGAGCCTTCTTATTTTATTTTATTCAAAATACCTCCCTTGGGCATCTATGCTCATAAGGAAACTATTTCGCTTTTTTTGCCTTCTAAAACAACGTTAAGTCATTACATTAGGCTCCAAGGTACTTTTTACATGACCCCCTAACCCCTTCACTTGAGTTAAAGAAACTTTATTAAAATAACTTAAGTGATAAATACAAATAATAATTAAATTGAACTTTAGCCATGCCAACGCCCAAACTAGAAATAGACACTGTTGAAGTAGCCTTGGCCAGGACCAGTTATTGAAAATAGACTTACTATTTATAGCAACTGCTAAAAATAGTAAGTACTCCAAATCACCAAACTAGCACAAAACATTAGAGTTCACTTGACAATTGCCACACACTGCCCAAACAAGAAATCCTGCACTGCATTGCTGCCAGGACCAATTACTAAATATAGTACTTACTAAAAATGGTGAGTCAAAACCAAACTAGCCTGAATAAGGATACCGAAAATGGGGACATTACAGTCCTCCCTTCTCAAAGATTGCTTGTCCTCAAGCAATGCCATCAAAGCTCCAGAAACAACAAGTTGATCCACATTGAAACCAAATGAGATCCCAGGGTTCCAAGTTAGCTTAGAAGCTATGTAATTATGAGGTAATATGTTGTCCCAACCATGAATGCAAGCTGGAAGTAAGAAATAACAATTGTTTGCTACTAGAACTCTCATCGAACACTAAACTTGGTTTGTCAATCCTACCATTCCCTTCATCTGGAACCATAAACTGGCCCTGTCAAGAGGCTGAATGGATAGAAAAAGTAAATTCTTGTAGCTATCCAAGTCTGAAATCAACAGCTCGTGGTCTGATTTTTGAAAAATCAGGTCCCAAAAATATGAGCAGCAGTTGCAACATTGAGAATCTTCAACCCGAAAGAAAAAACTGATCATTATCTTAATGGTAAACACCTTTCCAAGAGTCATCAACCATGTAGAACTCCAAATTTTCCTCAAAATCTCTTTCCAATCCCCTTGTGTGAACATAAATGGACTCATAAGGTGGTTATATAAAGGGGTAACAACAACATATTTTTTGCCTTTTTGGTGCACAACCACCCATGGTATGCTTCTTCCATCACCATCTGTACCCAATAACCCATGTTGAAGACCAAGACCAGTTACCCAATTACCAGGACTAGTTGCCAAAAATAGACTTACTATTTATAGCAACTACTAAAAATAGTAAATACTCCAAATCACCAAACCGGCACAAAACATTAGAGTTGACCTGACAACTACCACACACTTCCCAAACAAGAAACCTTGGACTGCACTGCTGCCAGGACCAGATACTAAATATAGTACTTACTAAAAATAGTGAGTCAAAACCAAACTAGCTTGAATATGGACACCGAAAATGGGGACATTACAGACAACCATGGGTATGAGGATTTGTATTATTTATCATAGCATAAATGCTTAGGGAAACTAAAATGTTTAAAATAAAGGACCTGGCTACATGCTGAAATTAATTTTCTTTTCATTCCACCCATATCTTGACGAGGTCTTCTTTTAGGTGACTCTTGAATAATCAAGGACAAATGCAAAACAATATGGTATACGATTTGCTTATGTTCCATAAGATTTCTATGGAAAACAAGGTATAGGAAAACTTTTTGTTAGGCGCAGGAGGAGCAAAATATAAATATATTTTATTGTATATCAAAATATTACATTTTGAGGAAAAGTTTACATCTTTATTTTATAGGCAGAAGAATACTTTAACTGCAGTAACTATCTAAACTGAAAAATATATTACAAACAAGTTAACCCAAAAGATTAACACATTAACATGCCCCTCTTAATCTAAAGGGGTTATCATGAAACCAAGCAATATTTTGAAGTGCTCAGCCAAGCAGTTTGGTGAGAACATTTGCTGGCTGATTTGAAGCTTCTTTAAAAAGCATGTAACTATGATTGGTCTTAAATTTGTTTGAAACTAAGCCTGCTACCTTGACAAGGTTCAAACTTTGATACTAAGCCTATTTCTTTGAAAGTTCTCAACTTTTGATAAGAAGCCTATTGCTTTGGCAAGCCTCAACTTTTGATAAGGATCCTTTTTCTTTGACTAGTCTCAAATTTTGATAAGGAGCCTATTACTTTGACAAGTCTCAAATTTGGAGAATGAGTCTATTGCTTTGATAGGTCTTGTTGATGTGATTTTTATGACTGCACCAATCAGCAGAACAAAGTTGTCTGAAGGCTACTCCATTCTCTCTTGATCAAAGTATTTTGTGAGCTAAGATTGCTAGAAAATTCGCACGTTCAACTCCAAGGTTCCGAAATGCTTTGGAATACCCTCAGTTGGTTCGTCGTGAATTGTTGTTTTTACGAGGGGACTTACACAATTGTTCTTAAGGTTTGCAGTTGACAACAAATGGATGATTGGAAGGGATTTATGTAATGCGGATGATTTGACAATAAAGTACTTTTTCCTAAACTAACCAGAGATGAACAGAATTGAAATGAGTGTAAGGGTAAGAAGGTTCTAAGTTCTATTCTAAGGCGGGACGTGGGATCAATCTCAACAGCTTCAACCAAACTCTGCTCCACCTCACGCTGGACAGCTTACACAAAGTTGGTGCAATCTTCAAGGGGATAGCAAGAAATTTTCAAGCTACAATCCAACACCAAGACACTGTCAAGACAACGCATACCAAGATATGAATTGCAATTGAAGTTAGGCTAATAAAATGCTCCAGTTGACCACGCAAAGCGAACTTGTCAGCAAGCTGCTAGTGGTATGGAATAAAACGAAGTTGCCTCGATTGACGCCACAAATCCACAACTAATATCTACTTGCATGAAATGAAAATTACTCTACTTTAAGCTACTTTACGCTACTTTATGCTACTTGGAATAAAAGGGATGAAGAAACCTTGCTAGCTATCCATAACAAAAACGAATTTCACCATCAATGAAAAGATCTTCTATTATGAAAGTTTTACACAACAATCTCTTACAAAAGTTTTCAAAGGAAAACTTTCCTTCTTCTCCAAACTATGCTATGCTAAACTACACAATTATACTATCACTCTCTCTGCTCTAGTCTCTAGTCCGATGTCTAATCTAATTTCTAATGAGTACAAATGAGGGGGACTCCCCCTTTTATAGATAGCCAAGTCCAACGGACGGCTCCGATTACAATCAAAAGAATGGCTCAGATTGAGCCACCTCGGCCCTAACCCTAAAAACTGCCAGAGTGGGGAGTGGCACAATAAATGAATCAAAGATTCCCACTCACTCCCAAAATAGTAAAGGCAATTAATGCCCATAATCAATCTTCTAGAAGGTCATCATCTAGTAGTGCATTCCCATTCTCCTTCTCCTTGGCTGCAAATTCAATGAACCTGGCAAGCACAGCCTAAACCTCTTGGACAGAAATCGATGGAATACAATCAAGCTGAAACTCTAACACTGTGACTAATTGTCTGTGCCTCATGCAAGATTTTCTCCAAGCAGCTAAAGCATCCTGCGTACTCTGAATCAAGCTGGAGAAAGTGGAAATATTCTCAAAGTCATTTTGCACAAAGGTCTTCACCTCCGAGAAGAAAGGTGTCAGCCTACCCCTCAAATTATCAGTAGTCACCTCATCGGGATTCAACCGTCTAGCAAATATTGCCTCCAAAGTATTTTGGACTCCATCAATGGTGTTCATCATAGCCTTTCGAACTCTAGCTGAATCCGCTTGTGCTACGTCAAAGAAACCACGTCCCGTGACTACTAAAGAGTACCATCCAGCAAAATTGTACCTATCTCCCTCCTGAATGACTCCTCAATCAATTAGCATCTGCAAAGGAGTATGCATCAATGCCTCCAGACACTGAATAACTTTGCTCTGATAAACATGAGCATCACCCCAGGCTTGATCAACTGCCTCCATATGTGCCATAATGCTGGAAGCCTGCTAGTAAGCATGAGCAAGGTCTTCCATAAACTTTTCTATCTCGGCACGAACTCCTGTAACCCATTTATCTGCCTCATGTGCCATCTTCCTTAACTCTTCCAAGCCACTAACTGATGCTCTGGATAACTCGGTTGGAAGCTTTATTGCTAGAATTTCCTGTCCACAAGGATGAGACAACTATTGCATATATCCTATCAATGTCTTATGCTCTTTCTTCAATTTCTTATACTTTCCTTCCTAAACAGTTTGTCCTTGAGCGCCTGATAGGAGTTATCACACTCCTCAACAATTTGTGCACCTGTGGGGCATCCTAACTCCATAGTTGTGATCACGTAATTCTCTGGCACTGCTTCATCCCAATCACTATCCACTTGTGGCACTGCAATATGAAGGGTGTGAGAACCACCTTCATCAGTTGAAATCTTCGAAAATTTTCATGCCCTCTTCTTTGGTGGAGGCGCGCTGATCCTATTCAAAAACTCTTCCATCTCAACTGCTGGATCAACTTCTTCACTGGGGCTCCTTCTCATTCTATCTCTAAGCCAATCAGGTACAACATGCTGAATAACAAATGGCTGCTGTTCTTGTGCTTCTACTTCACGGACTTGATCAACTTCAATATCATTCTGGCGAGGCTCATCGGCCTCTAGTGGCTGAGTATCTCCTGAAACTATATCATCATCCAAAGTCGTCTCTAACTCATGCTGAAAATGAGTATCAGTAGCAGTCTCCTCATCATCTTGTTGATCATCTCTGGTAGGCGCATTAACACTCTGACCAACTGACTCTCTGCGTGGTGGCTTATTTTCTTCATGTACCTCCTGCTCTTGATTCAATGCATTTCTCTGATCAACAAATAGAGAAACCTCCTGTATGCTTGGAGAACGTGTCTCCAAGGGTGTGGGTGACTCAACTACAACTCTCGGAGGTTCTAGCTAAACAGGCTCCTATCGAACTGGCTCCTTCCTTCGAGATTCTGGACCTCGAGTAATTTGTTTCTTCCTGCTGGTGGTGGGTGTCCTGTGATCTCCCATCAAATTGTAGGTCAAGGAAATTGGCCTACTCTTTAGTCTACTCATGTGCCTATCAACCCATGCTCTGGTAAATGTCATGACTGGAATGCAAAGTGTGTCCAAATCAGTAATCTCAGGCTCCGACCAATCCGGGAGTGGAAGTGGCATGTCTCTCACTGCCTCATAATCTGGATGGATAACGTTCATGTCCTCATCCACCTGGTCTGGTACTGGAATGGTTTCACACTCCCTGATCATACTCAATGGCAACCTAGAGAACATCTTCCTGACTTTTGCTTCATCTGATGCACCAACCCAGTAATCCTCAATATTTTCCTTATGCTTAAACTCTTCTGACAGTATCCACCTGATATTGCTATGTGGGTCATAGTGCTATCTGCTGGTGTGATAGGAAAAATGAAAGAATTGAAGCTCAGTTTCAGCTTCTCTAGCTACCTGTAGTGAAGGACATACTTCGTCTGAATTACCCATGACAATCGGGAACTCAACTCCTCCCTTCTTCTTTCTCTTTTGAATCTTATCGTAGGCAACCAGTTGCCTAGATATCTCTAACATCAAAATCCTATTGGTTGGGTACTTAGGCAGCCTATATGGATATGAAGAAAAACCTTGCAGCCTGACGTAAGAAAACTTTGGAAACTGTATAAACCAGCACCCATACCTTTCAATTAATTTTTGAGCTTCCCTTGAGATCCTATGATGTGTACGCTCCTGAAGTGATCTTGTGATGTGCATGGTGAAGGCGTCATTGACACGCTTGTAATGGGTGGTATTTGTCAAGTGCAGCAGCGGACAAGCCTCATGGATTTTGAACTGATGAGAGCCACAACCAACAGGTTCCTTGTATGAAATCCCTCTATACTTCGTCATGCGAGCCAACAAGTAAATAATGTAGGAGCCCATGTAGAAAGTCTCCGTTCTTCTCAAACTCAGGAGCTGCTCATGTAAGTTATCATTGATCATTACAGCCCAATTGATGTGCTCCTTTCCTTCCAGCACGAGGTTGATGTAATAAAACATCCAAGGCTCAAAAATAAATGCTTGAGGGCAGCCTCCAACTCTACTCAACATCATGATCACGTCACAGTACTCCTGCTTCAAATCATCTGATATAATTTGCCTCGGCAACTTTGTACGAGAGGGCTTGGGCTTGTTCATCCAGCGTGTATTAATCACCTTTGTACATCTCTCGAATGTAGAAGCATACATTCGTTCAACACGCTCTCTTGATTTGTAAATCATCTTCTCGTGTGTTGGGATTCCAAAAGCCTCGCCAATAGCTGCAGAAGTGAGGTTGGCAAGCACTTATCCATCTGGTGAAACAATTGACCTGTGATCAGCCTCATAGTAATTTGCACATTCCATCATTAGCTCCAAGCACTGAATCGCTGGTGGAAAACCAGCAGCCGCATACAAGCCACTTCGAACAATATTGTGCGAAGTGATTGAAGGACGGTGACTGCCGACTCCCATTATCCGATTTTTAAAAGTCTCCAAGTTGAAAGAACCCAAATTGGTATCAGCCAACTTGCTCAACTTTGAAGTGAACTTTGACTCTGGCAGGAAAGGTTTGCTCAGCTTCTTGATAACTGTCTGCCTGGATGCACCATTGCTTTCTCTGCTAGTTGCTCTTACTTCAGCCATCCTGCAAAATAATAAACAGCCATCAGCAAATTAACTTAGAAAATAAATAAAATATCATGCAGGGGCTGCCAGTCGATTTTTAAAACTTTGAGAAGTTGCAACATCATATCTCATTTGCAAACCTCACTTCTCCTTCAACAAATTCGAACTTTCAACACTTAGAAAGTTTATGCAAGCAAACTCAGCAACTTCAAGCTCTTGGGAAAATCGCCCACTTCACTTCAGCAATTAAACTTTTTTAAATTCGCACTTAGCAACTTCAAATGACTTAGCAAATTTATAAGTTGGCTGCAGCAACTTCACACTTCAGCAACCTCTTCTACTCCAAGTCGTACTTCTTCAATAACTTCCAGCTTGCACTACAACTTGCTAAGTCGAACTTCCTTAGCTCTTTAAACTTCAGCCTCAGCAACTCACTTCAAGTCGCACTTCTTCAACTTCAGCAACTCAGTCACTCACTGCAACTTCAATCTCAGAGCAAATTCGAATTCCTCCAACTGTGAAAAGAAAGAATGAACCTTCAGCTCTTATAGCAAAATCGAATTCTAGAAAGAGGCCAAGTTTAGCAAACTCATTAAATTTCCACTACTTCTCCTCAAGAATTCGAATTTCCCTCCTCTGGCATTTGCAACACTTGTCACTTGATGCCTGGAATCTTGACCTTCTAGAACTTTAACTTTGACTGGCATATTCTCAATTCTCTTTCGAAAATATTTATTTTAAATTCACTTTTGAAAATATTCACTTCGAATTCATTCACCACCCTGAAAGTCTTGGCGAAGTGCAAAGGACTTTAAAATCAATTCCTTGTCGACAATCTTCAATACCCAGAAGAAAATTTCTTTCAGAACTTGTCGAATTCATGGGTATAAAACGAACAGGTTCATTTAATTTTCTTGAATTTTGAACCTTAGAAAAATGATTCCTCATGAAATTTAATCCATTTCTTCATTCCTGCGAGTATTTTGTTGCTTTGACTTGAAATTTTTTATTCACCCTCGCGAAGCTGACATCCTTTGATTTCTCCACTGGCAATTTCATTCGTGTCCCAGGAAAATTTTGTCTCCTTTAAGTCAAGGCATGATTTTCCTAAGGAAGAAATTTTTTGTGCCTTCGAAAAATTTAAAATTACTTAGTACGTGTTGATGTGATTTTTGTGACCTCACCAACGCAGAATAAAGTCGCCAATGGCTTCCCTATTCTCTCTTGATCAAAGTATTCCGCACGCTAAGATTGCCAGAAAGTTCGTGCGTTCAACTCCAAGGTTCTTTAAGTGCGAATAGGCTCAGTTTGGCTCGATGTGATTTGCTGGTATTTCAAGGGGACTTACGGAATTGTTCGACAGCGGAGAAAGGAATTCAAATGCTCGAAAGATGTATCTATGAAGTGCAGGTTTCCTATTCTAACCAAAAGTACTGAATTGAAATGATGTAAGGTTAAGAAGATTCTAATCTACTCTAAGGTGTGGGATATGGAGCTCAACTTCAGCAAACTTCTAACCGGACTTCGCTTTGCCTCGCATCGGACAGCTTCCACGGAGTCGGTGCAATCTTCAAGGGAGATGACTAAAGATGTTCAAACCACCACTTGACATGAAGATACCATCACAACGACGCATACCATCATTCAAACTGTGATTGAAGTTAGGCCCAAACGCTTCCAGTTGACCACGCAAGGTGCATTCACCGTTAGCAAATACACTAGTGGTATGGATAGACGAAGTTGCTTAGACCAAACACCACATTTCACAGCTAACATCTACTACATGCATGAAATGAAACTTATTCTACTTTATGCTACTTGAAGTAGAAGGGATGAAGAAACCTCGCTAGCTATCCACAACAAAGATGAATTTCACCATCAATGAAAGATCTTTTATTATGAAAGTTTTACACGACAATTTCTTACAAAAGTTTTCAAAGGAAAACTTTCCTTCTCCTCCAACTACACTATCAATCTACTTCTAAGTTATTTCTCTATTCTAACTTCTACTCTAATTCTACTGTCTCATGCTAAGCTCTACTGAAAGTACAAATGAGGGGGACTCCCCCTTTATATAGCTGGCCAAGTCCAACGGACGGCTCAGATTACAATCGGCTGGATGGCCCAGATCGTGCCACCTCAGCCCTAAACATGATTTGCCCTAAAAACCACCACAAAGGAGAGTGGGGTAATAAATGCGTCATTAATGGCCACCACCCTTCTAGAAGATTCCCTTTTGCATACGCGTTCACACTATTTTCGATCTTCTTCTTGACTTTGTTCTTCAATCTTGCTCGAACTTCGCTCTTTTCTCCACCTTGAGTCTTGAGAATGTTTCCTCAACACTTAGCCATTTTCTTGCAACTTTCTCTTCCTTCATGTGAAACTTATAACCTCATCTTCCTCCGAAGGTTGTAGTATCATCGTGCTTCATTACTTGGCCTCCACGCTCATCCTGCAAAACAAGCAAGGAGAAGGGCATTAGAACACATCATAATATAAATTCACCTTACTTACCTGATTCTCACGCTCTAATTTTCAAGCGTTCATCGCCTCCGCGAGCCAACCTCATGTTCAAATTCCTCATGCCTTAGCCAAATTTTCAATCCACCCTGCATTCTGCCTGGCGCACTTCACTCTGATATTTCATTCAACTTTGGCTTGAGAAGAAATTCTTTCATCTGGAATTTGATCAAAAATCATCTAGGCGACCATTTTCAAATTCATCGGCCAAGGCAATTTTATGTCAACCACATTTCATTTCATGCCTTAGAAAAAATTTTAAATTTCCCTTAGGAAATTCATCAACCTGGCGCCCATCAAAATATTCACCCTGAAGGCCCCGACAAAGTGCAGAAGATTTTAAAATCCCTTCCTCATCAACAATCTTTAATACCCAGAAGAAAATTTCTCTCAGAACGCCTCAAATTCATGGGTATGCAACGAACGGGTTCATTTAATTTTTTAATTTGGAACCTTAGAAAAATAATTTCTCATCAAATTTAATCCATTTCATCATCTGTGAACATTTCTTTGTTGCTCCGACTTGAAAATATTTTTGTTGACCCTGTGTAGCTGGCATCCGATAACTTTTCACTGGCAACTTTACTCATTCCTGAGGGAATTTCATTATTCCTCCAAGCTAGGCATATTTTTCCTGAGGTGATACTTAAATATCAATACTTAGGAAAATAAATTTTACCACTTCATCATTCAAGCCTAGACGCATTTGATAGGGGGCATCTTAAATTTCAAAATTTTCCAATGTCTTGAAGTATTCCCCACACACCTTCTAGGCGCCTAGAGGAGTCCACTTAAATTTTCCCATACTTTGAAATATTTCCAGGGTCAAAAATGCTCGAGGTATTTAATTTCAAACTCTCATTGTTCCTTGGGGCGCAAATAACCCCTTGTGCTTTCATTTTAAACACCTAGAGAATATTCATTTTCCTTACTCTTCTTGAAGGCGCACCTAGATGTGCTTGCTTTAAGTTTGCCACACGTAGATAATTTTAAACTTCAAACCCCCAGCTTAAAGCGCATTTGAATGTGTGAGCCTTTAGTTTGGGGCGCACATGAAAGGGTCAAAATTAAACAGCCCCCTTCCTTCAAAGGTGGGCGCATTTGCACCCACGAGCATTTCATTTTAGACGTTCTCCTATCATCTTCATTCCAAGGCGCAAATGACTAACTAAGCTTTCGGTTTTCACGGCTTAGAGAAATCTTTCACTCTTCTTTCAGAGCTTTCACTTTTTTTTTTTTACATGGGCGCATGTGGCTATGCGAGTGCTGAGGCGCATTTTCCACATGATGCTTTCAATTTCAGGGAGGACTTAGTCAAATTTCGGGTCTTTAAGATTATGGGCGCACTTGATACACCAAGCCTTCAGTTTGGGCGGATTTTCAAACCTTCCTACTCAGGGCGCACATCATTGGGCAAGCTTTTGATTGGGGCGCACACAACATACAAAGCTTTCATTTTTTTGTGCTAAGGCGCATTTGTCCAGCTCTTCTTCCAATTTTGGCCTGGGCGCATATCAGAGGGTCAACATCTAGCTTACATCTTGGGCGCATCTACTATCTGGAGCTTTCATTTTTTTTTTAATCTTCCTGCTTTGATGGATAAGGGCACATTCATCATGTTAACCTTTCAATTCCAACGCCTTTTTTTAAAAAAAAAAATTATCAATACATCTCCTTGGGCGCAAATGAGTGCTGAAACTTCAGATTTCAAACGCCTTAGTAGATTTTCTTATTCTTTTCTCCTTTGGGCGCATTTACCTATGTGAGCTTTCGAATTCCAAATGCTTTAGAAAACTTCTCTTCCCAACTCAAGGCGCAAATAACCTATAGCACATCAGGTTCGTATTTAATCACCCATCCCATACATTGCCAGGCGCAAATAGCACTTAGAGCTTCAGGGCGCAAATGACAGGGTAAACCTTCAAGTTTAGTAAAGGCGCAAATCAGATCTCCAGCTTCCAGTTAGGGGCGCATTCAATAAACTGAGCTTTCTTTTTGGGTGCCTTAGAAATTTTTTCTCATCCTCCTCTTGAAGCAAGGCGCAAATGGCATGTGGAAGTTTTAATTTTCAACGCTTTAGTGTATTCTCCAGCTCTTTCAACTCAAGGCGCAAATTCATGGTCATGTTTTTAACTTTGTGAATTTCAAGCTGAGGGGCGCATATAAGAGGGTGGCTTTTTAATTTTAACGCCTTAGAATAATTTCAAGTCCCTTTGATGCTTGGGGCGCATTTCAGGTGTCCAACTTAAAGTTTGTGATACTTTTAAAATTTCCAAGTCTCCCCCATCCTTTTTGGGCGCATTTGCATGTGTGAACATCAACTTAAAGTGCTTTAGAGAACTTTTATCTTAACTCCATTGGGTGGGCGCATATGGTACTAGTAACTTTCAATTTTGCCACTTAGTAAAAGTTTCTAATCTTGCTCAGAGAGGGGGCGCATATGGCTGGGTCTACTTCCATTTTTCACTTGCCTTAGAAACTTTCCACTAGCTCATCCAAGTTGGGCGCATTTTGATGGGGGAGCTTCTAGTTTTGACACTTAGAAAAATTTTATGCATCTCTTCAAGTAGGGCGCATTTAATGCCCTGAGCTTTTACCTTTGCATATTGCACATCCAACTTCAAGGCGCATTTGGGAGGGTCTCTGTCCAGTTTCTAACACTTAGAATTTTCTTCAACACTTGGCCTCCTTAGCTCCTGGGCGCATTTGGCAGGGGCAACTTTCAACTTTGACACTTAAACTTTTTTCTTACCTTGAACACCCAGGGGCGCATTTCACATGCTGAGCATCCAATTTTAACACTTAGACAATTTTGAAATCTCTTCAAAGAGGGGCGCATTTCACCCATGGTACTTCCAGTTTAATTGAGTTAGAAAATTTCACCTGTCTCCAGCCTCTTATAGCAAGTTTTGGTGCCGGATTTGAAAAATTATCAAATTTGACGTGTTTCATGCCCTTAGCCAAATTTAAGGTGACCCGTTCATGCTTGCCCCAATTTGCTATTTTTAGAAAGTTCTTCAAATTTTGTGCTTTGAATTGACTTCTGACCTGATATTGCCCTGTTCTGAACCTCGGGATGTGTTTATGCCAGAGATGCCTGATATTTGCCTGTACCTGCTATTTTTAGCAACCTGCTAAAAATAGCAACTGCTCAGAATGCCTTCAAATTTCGTGTGTTGAATGCCTGAAGCATGGTGATCGTAACTGGACGTCGTTCTTGCCTGGATGCCGGGTTCTGCCCTTGATTTTAGGAAACCCTAATTGACCTGCTAAAAATAGCAATTAACTGACTCTTCATTCTCTGTAACTCTGTTTGCTTTGAAATCTGGGCAGTGTGCCCGTTGTTGGTGAACTTGTCTGTGCCGGCGCCTGCGATCAACTTTCTATTTATAGCCTGCATCTGGAACACTTACTAAAAATAGCAAGTTCTCCGATTGCCTTCAAATTTTGCCAGCAGATTCTCGGAAGGATGCTGATCGGGATGGATACCTCAGTTTTGCACATTTTGACCTCTGATTCCTCGTTTTTAGCGCTGAAGCTCGAAACCCTAATTTTGTGCATGTTGCTCAGATGAGCTCCGTTTGACCTCGTTTCAATTGCATGCTAGTCAGTTTGCAGTTCTGAAGTGCCGAGCTTGCTCAAGTGGTACTTGCTAAAAATAGAAAGCGGCCGGAAAAGTGACCGACCGGCTGCCGGATGATCTTGCATGTCATCTTGCAGAAAAATCTTGAAAAACCGGAAAAACCCAGAAAAATCTTCAACATGCACGCGGCTAAAAATAGTAAGTTTCCGAAAAGTGGTCAGCTCCATTTGCATGTTACACTGTCGCGAAGCTCTTGGAAAACCCAGAAAGAAAATGCGACATGCACCGAAAATGTCTGCATGCAAACCCTAATATCGGCCTCCGAAGGCCGAATGTTGAAAGTCATCATCATACTTTGCATGTCACATCACTGCGAAGGTCTCGAAAAACCCACAAGGAATCTCCGGACATGCGTTGAAAAACTCTGCGTTTAAGCCCTAAAAATTGCCTCCGAAGGCAGAACTGCTAAAAATAGCAAGTTGTCCGTTTTTGCTCAAAATTTGCCAAAAGTGAATCTGAAGGGCTCTGGACGCAGTGCGATTGTCGGAATCTCAAAAATGCTGAAGGATCGCCTGTAATTGCACACTTACTAAAAATAGTAAGTTGCCAGAATTCGATGAGATTTCTGTGGAAACCCGCTGGAAGCATACTAACAACAATGTTAGTCTCTGTTTTCAATTTATTCACTTTATTCGGCCTCAAGTTGGCTGGAAAGATGGAAACCCTAATTTCTAGACTTAGCCAAAATCTTACATTTAAGCTCAAAGACGGGTTCAATCCCGAAAAGACAGACAGTAGAAAAGAGAGACAACGACAAAACGAACGAAAAGCAAACCCAAAATTAGGGGGTCCCCATTTGCAATGGGGCGATGTGTGAAAAACGTCACAACAGTACGTTTTGCACTTTTTCCTTAGGAAATTTTATTCAACTTCATTCATCTTGCCTGTGAGGAAATTTTATCAATTCACTTAGGAAATCTTTCTCCATTGCCTTGGGCGCATTTTACACTTCATGAGGGATATATTTCCTTTTTAAAATTCCAACGCCTAGCATATTTATTATTCACATCACCTCATAGGCTTAGTATTTCCAACACCTAGCAATATTTATCTCCCATTTATGTACTTAGGGCGCATTCAACACCTTAACGAGGACATCTTATTTCCACGTCTTAGCAATATTCAACTCTCCTTGGGCGCATTTCTCACTTGCAAGAGGGTATTAACCACGCCAAGGTCACTTTATTTCACCACCTTTACCTTATTCTTTACTTGGCGCATATCCCATAGGCAAGAGGATGGGCGCTTATTGCATGTAGAGGAGGATGAAACTTCTAACGCCACCTTTGACCCTTCTTTGACTTCTCTTCTTGCCTCCTAACATGGGCGCATTTCATATGTGCTGAAGGATAAACTTCCAACGCCCAACATGTGACCTTTGAGCTCCCTTGTTTTGTCCTTACATGCCCTCATTTGGGCGCATTTGAGCATAGGAGGAGGATGAAGTTTCCAACGCCCCTTTGACTTGTTGACTTCCCTCTAGCCTCTTAAAATGGGCGCATTTTCAAGGTGGTGAAGGATAACACACTTGACTCCTTGAATTTTCTAGACATGGGCGCATATGACATGGTGTGAAGGATGAAGCTTTGACTTTTTGACTTTTCTTTGAAGTAGCATGGGCGCATTTCCTATGTCATGAAGGATGAAACATGATACTTAGAATTTTTTTATGCTTGACTTGAGAGGTAGGCGCAAATGGAGGTGGTAGGAGGATAAGCATTACGCCTTAGAATTTATTTTATTTTTTAAACATCCTCATTCTTCATCCCTTGAGGGCGCATATGGAGGGTGGTGAGGGATAAGACTTTATGCCTTAGACATTTTATATTTTTCCTGAAGGCAAGCTGGGCACATTTTGAAGGTGGAGCAAGATATAAGTCCAGACTTAGCAAAATTTTCATCTCATGCCAGTTTCTCCATGCCTGCTATTTATAGTAAGTCCCCTGATTTCCATACTTCTGAAGCTCGGATCAATTTGAAATTTTAGGCATAGGACCCTCATGACCTTGTCAACCTGTTCACACTGCTATCTCGAGCTGACCTGCTAAAAATAGCACATTTTTGAAGGTGACTTACTATTTATAGTAACTGCTCGTTTCTGAGACCTTCACAGCTCTGTTTGACTTGAAATTCGAATGACGTGTTCCTCATCGGGTGACCTGCCTGTTGGCACTGGCGCCTGCTGCTGATTTACTATTTTTAGCCAGTTTCTGGAATGCCTTACTATAAATAGTAAGTGCTCCAATTGCCTTCAAATTTTACTGGTGGATAGCTTGAAAGATACTGATCGCAGTGGGATACACCGATTTTTGAAAATTCTGACATTTTACTCCTCACTTTGGGTCCCGAAGTTGGAAACCCTAATTTGACTTGCATGCATATCAAACAACCTTCGTTTGACCTCGTTTTTGTTGCACTGCGCCCTGTTCGTGGTTCTAATGTGCTGGGAGAAAGCTGCCGGAATGGAACTGCTAAAAATAGTAAGTCACTAGAAACTGATCGTCTTGCTTTGCATGTCACATCACTGCGAAGCTCTCGAAAAACCCATAAGGAATCATCTGACATGCAAAGAAAACCTTGACGTGCAAACCCTAAAAATAGCCTCTGAAGGCTAAACTCTGAAAATCATTATCTCATTTTGCATGTTATACCATCGCGAAGGTCTCTGAAAACCCAGAAGGGATCCCTAGACATGCACTGAAAAACTGTGTATAAATCATGAAATCTGCTCTGGAAGCTGAACTGCTAAAAATAGTAAGTTGTCTGTTTCAGCTCAAAATTTGCAAACGAGTAGCTTGATGTGTTCTGAATGCAATGTGATTGTCGAAAGTTCAAAAATGTTGAAGGAACACCCTGAATTGCACACTTACTAAAAATAGTAAGTTGTCGGAATCTAATGAAATTTCAGTGGAAACTTGCTGGAAGCATACTAACATCAACGCCAGTCTCAATTTTCAATTTACTCACCTCACTTGATTTCAAATTGGCCATGAAAACACAAACCCTAATTTTCAGACTTGGCCAAATTTCACGCTTAGGCTCACAAATGGGCACAACCCCGAAAAGGTAGACAGTAGAAAAAGACCGAAAGAGAGAGAGAGAGAGAGAAAACCAAAGCCAAAAGACCAGAATGGAGCAAAAATTTAGGGGGTCCCCATTTTGAATGGGGCGATGTGTGAAAAAGGTCACAACAAGTCTCATATTTGGATTTGTTTTGTCCATGCTGCAATTTGAAAAAATGACCAAACTTTTGTGGCCAACATGAGTACTCACCAACTATCATTCTAGGGCAACTCTGCATTATCACTGAAGATAATATCTGAAATAGCACACATTGGGTGCAATCAATACATTGTGGAGGAACATATACACATCAACTATCCACCAATCATATCTGTAATCAAATAATAATTGAAATAGCACACATTAGGTGCAACATTGTAGAATCACAAGGTATCAACAATATATGAAGTCTCCACTCGAATCTGATACACAAGATTCTCCCTTTGGCAGATGAGAGGAAAATGTCAACAACGTAATCTCCTTGATGGAGTTACTAAACAAGAGGCAACATCTTTATCTCCATAGCGTCAAATAAGCGGAATACATTAGTAAGGACCAACATCATCATAAGTATCATAAGCTGCATCTCCAATATTAGCAAAATCATTGCTCATGGGAAGCAGATTCACTTCTTCGATCTTCTCAACAATTGGTGGCTTATCAAATATACCAAGTGGCATCTCAAAAATATCAACGTTTAATTGTAGTCAATGTGGGCTCAATAAGATCTACATCATCATTAGAAGAATTATGGGGAGTAAAATCATCACCATTATGAGTAGGCACATTTTCACCATCAACAATAGATTGAGCCCTCTTATAAGATTTGATCAACAAATCAACCTTGAATCTCCACTCGGAATTATCTATCCAACCAAAATTCATACGTCTCATGGACTTTGAAGGTGGATCTAGTAGATAACAATGTTTGACAGAATGAGAATGCAAACCACATGATGTACTTGGGTGTAGATCAAAGCAATTACTAAAGAGATGACCTTGACTTCCATAATGGGAACAAATTTGGACTTTATTGGACTTAGTGCATATTGCTTTTGGTTGCTTAGATTTTTTAACTTCACAAGCACCAATAGATGTAGGCTCAACATGAAATTTATTCATATGTCCCCCTAATACAAATTTTATAGGTTTAGAATATTTTGGAACACAAGAGCCAACAAAACTCTGATAACCAAGACCACATTTGCCCCTATTTGATTTCTGAGATTCCCAAACTCTCACAATCAACATTCAGATATTAATTTTACATCATTTGTTGTGCATACATGAATTTGTAAGGACAATATGCCATCAGTATATAATGTAGACATAAGTGTAGATAACGTGCCAAGGAATAAATCTCCAATAAAACAATCATAGATAGGGCTCCGTAGAATAAATCCCTAATGGAACAATCACTGGCCTTGAACACTTGCTTGGACAGCCAATATCATAATCTTTGAATGCCATTTTTCAAATCAAAAGTTCTAACTACATGAAAGAAACAAATTTACTCATGATCCTTAAGCATCTATATATATGAGTGTATTGAACATTTACCAGCATGTGCCTCATCTACCATTTGGTGGCAGATCAAGAATATGAGGGACAGCCAGATATAGGCACTGGTTTTGCGATAATCTAGAAGGAATACGCAGTTGGATGGTTGGGAAGACCCCCTCTAATAATTCCTCTATTCTTTTATAGGCCACACCAATAGTAAAAATGCCTTTTGAGAAAGCATTCCAGACAACATCAAGACTGTAGTAGAAAATTAAAATTTGCCCGCCATTTTCAGTTTGTCATCATTCATTGCATATTTTATTCATGTCAACGCAAGGAAAGCAAACCAAATGCAAATCCACACCGTCACTTCATCAGGATCAATAGTATTACCCACAGCGGTTGCAACAGAATGGTGATTTTTTCATGCGTCTAAACACATGACCTTTCTTCAATGGTTCTCGTCCACCTGTACCCTCCTTTTCAGGTTTCCTCACAACATGAATCTGCTCTGATACCACTGTTAGGCCCAATAGGGGCAGAATATAAATATATTTATCGTATATCAAGAAATTACATTTTGAAGAAATGTTTACATCTTTATTTATAGGCAGAAGAATGGTTTAACTGCCATAACTATTAAACTGAAAAACATATTACAAATTTATTAACCCAGAAGATTAACGCATTAACACTTTCAAGGACACTACAGCTACAATCCTAGGAAAATTGAAGACTTTTAGGGAGGAGATGGATATATAGGTAAAATCTTAGGATAAATGGATCCATAATGATATTGATTCATTACCATTGATTCTTAGGCCTAGGGGCTTTGTTTCCTTATGCATATGGAGTGATATTTTCCTAGTAACATTATTGTTGTGTGATATTTTATTATGGAAAAAATAGTGTACATTTGTAATTCTCTAAAATAATATAAGATGCATTTCTCCCCAACAGCAATCACTTGAAAGATTAAGCTATAAGCCTTATTCACTTTATGTAGTCTCTATTGACATATGTGGGTGTGGATACGTGGGATTGGAGAATACAGTCACTTAAAGTCCAGAACATGTTCATAATGTTCATCAGAGTTAAATGCTTATGTAGCATATAGAATGATCAAGTTGTTCTTTAGGCCATTTATGGCCTTGGAGATCTTCCTTTTCCTTAAAATGTTATTTGTTATTCATGATATCCTATGGAAAGAAAGATACATATAAGATGTAAATTGTATTATAAATATTGGATCTATATCCCAACTCAATCTCTTCTTGAACTGATAAATGCAAGAAATAATCACAAATGTTTCAGGATCAGAAATAGTACTTTGAAAAGAAGATGATTTGATATCATTCCTGCAGCTCCTGATACTGCAACTTTTATCAGCTTCTTCCATGACTTTGTTTTTTCATCCTGTAGCAGGAAAATGATATCAAAATTAGAACTCAACTAACTATCACTGACACATTTACCTACTCACTCTCTCTCATTAATTTTTCTAGACATACATTTTCTATTTATATGTACCTCCTCCCTCAAAATATCATGGTATAAGACTATAACCAAAAATTAAAATAATAGCACTACTAAAAAAATATAAGAATTGATTAAATAATCTACCATTTCTTCCATTCTCTTCACGTCATTTAACTTCTTCGCTGAAGTTAAACAACTAACTGCACAAATTCTAGAATCACCATGGTACATCTTGGTATCAAGTCACAACATATGAAACAAGTCTTCATACATGCATCAGATGCAACCATTCAGACAAACTTCTAAGCTACTAATAAAAATTCCATGTAGACCAATCACAATTCATCAACTACTACATTCAATTTAATGAGAATTATGAATAGAAAATAATCCAACACCGACTGCTAAATGGTTGTACAAGTTTCATTCAAAAAAGTTAGTCGCTATGCCCACCACATCCATGAATATACTGAATTAGATGTTGTACGATACAAAAGTGAAGTACTTGAGAGCTTATCATCCAAGGGGACCAACATGAGTAATGAATTTTCCAATAATCCATAAAGTTTGTTAGACAAGAGAGGGGGATGTTAAGACATAAACTCGGGGATTCTCACCCCCAAGCCTACTTTCAGACTGGAAAATATTTTGGTGTATGCAATGCCTTATAAGTGTACCTTATCTAAAAAATACTATCAATGTGGTATAATCGCAAACCCAACACTTATTTTATTTTTGATCAACTGGAGTTTCCACAGTGCAATTATTTAGATATTTTATTTTATGGAGTTCTCAACTTTGTGTAGTATTTTCATACTTGAGCCATCATTTCATGACCTAGTTCAAATGAGCAATCATTTCTTCTGTTACCTTTCTTGCATGTTGATAACTGCAGCTAGAATTGGGTTGCAGGTTTCATAGGATACAGATCCTGGGTCCTGTTTCACATGGAAAAAATTTGAGAGCTTATTGTAGCAAACTCTAATATTTTTTCCTAGTAGTTTATTTGATCTCCAAGCCTTTAACATCAGTGAGAAAGTGGATGGATTTCTATCAATCTAGAAAAGGTCTGCAATAGATCACATCAATCTCCATTCTGCAAGATAACTTGGTAAAATTTATGGGAATTGTTTGGCTTCATTAGGACAGGAAAAGGTTTTGTAATTTGTGCAACATCTGATTCTAGTGGGTTGTAAAAGGTATTATTTCCTCTCATGCAGAATACATGTAAGTCTAGCAGATAAAATTTCCATCGCTCCCCTTGGGTGCTTTTGGAAAGGGATCTACATAAAATGAATCTGAAATTTACCAAGCTGCTTGTTTGGAGACCTTGATCTCCTTTTGATGGTCCATTTTTTCATTTTATTTTCTCATTAATTTCCTTGGTCTTTTATGGTAGTCATGGGGGGTGGTTTCCAATGAAATATTGTCAATCTCCTTGGTTAATTCTTATAGATTCCCAATATAAAATATGTGTCCTTTGAAAATAGAGAATCAACAACTAACCTTAGCTAATGGTAAATGGGATTTTTTCAAATAGTTCTTTGAAATTTTACAAAGTTTTACCAATGAATGCATAGTAAAATCTAATCTGATCCTAACAGGCATCAATAAAATGGTAATGAAAAAAGAAAAGATACTTTGAATCAAGTATAAATCACTGATTCATAACAAGTTTATTACACTCCTGTAGAATAGGATAACACACTACTACAAATGTTATCACTTATTAGAGGTGAAAAAGAAGCATTGCACCAGATAAACAAGTTAATGCAAAGAGTAGCCAAACAAATAAGATGAGGGTGGCTCTTTTACTGACCTTATCAATGCTTATAAGAGATCTTTGTTGTACTATCATATGCAATCAAGAAGCACAGACATTTAAGCTGGACTGAAAGTGTTGAAAATAAAACATTTGATTTCTAAGGCTGTATGAAGGGGTGTAGTTCTTATGAGGAACTTGTCTCTTATGAAAAGGATAATGCAATTGCAAACTAGCAAATAAAATAAATCCAGAAGAGCAAGAAGAACTTCCATAAAAGTAAATATGAAAAGTCTATTGATGAGGAAAACCCATCTTGAGAAATGCATGAAGGATGGTGATTTAAATAGAAGAGGAACCCACTATGTGCAACTTCCTTCTTCTAGAGAGGGAATGTGATGATACTTAAGCAGCAATCAAACTGAATAAGTAATGATTACATTCTCACACTGAAGTGCAAAGAAATTAATATTAGAACACATAGCTATCGCTGTAATAAGATCCTCGCTCTGATGCTTTAGAGTTTAGACAAATGTTCTTTATTTGACTACTTAAGTATTGATGGCATATTAGAACACCATAGCACAAAAGCACTTAATATTTACAAATTACAACACACGATGAGCACAACAATAACCTAAAGGATAAGTACAAGAAAGGGTTAATAACCTAAAGGATGGATCAACAAGGGGAAATTGACTTCTAGGTGACACATACAATGAAGTTGCTGTGTTCACTCGAATTGCCAAACAAACGAAACCAAGGTCTTGGAGTCAGATAACATAAAGGGTGGTCAAAGAAACACAAAACCACTTAACCCTTTGGTATTCTACACAATGCAGTTGAACAACCCTATGTGGGTGATAGCTCTGTTTGTTGAGCTTAAAACGATCTCTCTTTTAAACATTTAAGCCACACAAAGGACATTGTGTGCAAAGGCCTAGATTCAAGTCCTAGAGGATTCGACCTCCAACAGTTTCCACCATCTCTCTGTCATAAAAAGGTCAGTCAACCAAGGCTGTAACTCCTCTATTTAATAAAACGAAAGTTGAACTAGCAAAACAAACAAACTCATTTAAAACCACATTTTGAGCTGGGCTTGTCTATAAATCTAGCAATTTTGGTCACAGTAGGAGAGGGAAATCATAAGAAATCTAATTCACTGAAATTTACTCGGCTTAAAAAATCCATACTAATTGTCAATGGTCTCTCTTAATTTCACAGAAAAGCAAGATATAGGGAACCTGTTAAGCCCAGTTTACTTTTCGTAATGTGGCTACAGTTAGAGATGGACTCAGATTAGGCCTCTATAATTTATGGGCTTTGGGAAAAGGATGTCCTGATCAAAGAACAGGGTTCGATTGGACCGAATCCACCACCAACTCTAAAATAAATGGCTTCTCAACCAAAAATAATATTTAGAAAACCATTAGTTTGCCATCGAATAATGACTGAAACAAACACAAAATATACATATATTATAATCGTAGACTGTCTGCGTATAATTATCATTTAAGCAATACAATCTTTAAATCACAACTGTATAGTAATAACAAGATTGACAAGCCCAAAAACGAATAAAAAAATAACAAGAACTACCTCTTTTAGATCATAAGTGAGACAGAATACGCCAAAGCACTCTTTCTTGTTTCCTTCCGGAGTAAGGGTGATATCAGGCGCAGGTGTTGGCGTCTCAGTTTGACTGGATTACACATAATTCTGTTTAAATAACTCATAACACACGAAATTTACTAATAACCTCACTTTTAAACCATAAATTTTCGCCATAGAGTTTTTCTCAGAGCGACTGAACATACAGTTCTGTTTAAATTATCCTACTATATGAAATCACTCATAATTCCACTTATAAACCATAAATTGCCCGTATACACTTTACCTGGGAGCGACTGAACACGAAATTTTAGCAAGGCGAAAATCTTTCTTCGCACTTGACCTTTTGAAGTTAAATTTGACTGAGTTTTGAGGCACGAAAGAAGACGACGAAATCTGATTTCTCTGAAGAAGAGGTCGAGACAAAGAAATGTCTGCTGCTGCCATTTCTGCGTTGATCAATTCGGCAACTTCGAATTCAAAAAATGGTGTATAAAATATGCTGTGTGTTTAATTACAGAGCTCTGCTTGAGTTGAGTGGTTGTCCATCCATTTGAATTTTTGACTGGTGGGATTATACAATTGTTTATGTGGAGTTTATCATAGAATGTTATCCGGAGGAAATCTTGTGTTGTTCAAATGTCCAACGTGTCATCATCTTGTTAACCAAGTATTCTTAACCCCCAAAGAGTTGACGAAAATGATTGAACACTTTCCCTTTAAGCCCAATAATGCGCTAGCTGCCACACGACACAATGTTGTGTTGCGGAACATATATCTGTACTTGTTGGAATTAAGATCATCAGGACAAAACTAAGATTAATTCAGGGACTATATCAAGATTGATTCTGTGACTGTGAAGAATTTGGCTTATCTTGTCCATTCTTTGTTGATAGGATTTTATTGTTGCAAAGTTTGCAGGGTTTAACAACGATGTTTAAGGTTGTTAGAGGTAGTTGATTAAGGGTTACTGTTGTCTGTAGTTAAATTTGAGCTCATATGCTCGAAATTGGCAATCTTGTATCTTGTAATTTTATATTTGTTCGAGATAGGTTACAATTTAGTTATAAGAATATTTTTTAAAGTAAATTATATATATGTATGTGGAAAATATGTTTTTATATAAAATGATTTAGGTTAATTTAATAAATATAATTAATTAATTTAGATATATAAAGTTGGAATAGATAATTAAAACAAAAATATAGAAATTAAATAAGTAGATAGGTATATTTAATTTTAGGTTTGATGATAGATAAATGATGTTGATGTTGTTTTGGAATGATTTGTAACTAATAAAAAATTAATAGAGTTTGAATTGGCATAGAAAACATTGTGAATCAATGTCCAACACAATCAATCACGAATTTCATCAAACTACTACGGCACACAAAATTGATTTGAGATATGTAGGAATGATTTAACAGAAAACAAACTTGAGAATTTTACTCATATTCGCCTTCTAAAAATATGGGGAGTCAAGGCATTATATAGAGACGTTATTAAGGAGCTCGCCAACCCAATAGATGAATAAGTTCTCCTTGGTCAAACCCCTTGAGGGATTGTTTACACCTTGGTTGGACATGAGTTCAACGTGGACCTTGGTTGGCATGATGGAGGATGAGAGTATTCATGCTTGAGATGGTGGTCACCTTGCTTCTTGTTGCAAGTATCTTGATGGAGCACATGGAGCATTTTGATTCCTTGATGGTATATGTGGCTATGGGTATTTTTAAAGTTGGAGCATTTTGTTTTTATAGGTTAATTTAATAAATATAATTAATTAATTTAGATATTTAAAGTTGGAATAGATAATTAAAATAAAAGTGGGCTGGGGGGCCTAGCTCGATTGGCTAAAGCATCATGTTGCAGGAAAGAGGTCACGAGGTCTAGTCTCCCTCCAAACATGTGGTATCGGAGGGCGTGTCGCACCAGCGCCAGCAATCATGTGAAAAAAATTTACCAGGTGCACTACAATTCATAGGGGGAACGGATACCCGACCGATTCCTGCAATCTAAAAAAAAAAGATAATTAAAATAAAAGTATGGAAATTAAATAAGTGGATAGGTATATTTAACTTTAGGATTGATAAAATCCACTGCATAGACCATGAATACCATGGTGGAGAACTTGGAAAATTCCCATCATGTTAAAATTGTTGTGTTTCTTGATTTGGACAAAGAGAAAGAGCAACCGAATAGTGGGGGACCGAGTAACAGGACCAAAGCAAATCTGAAAAGGAAGGTAGACCAAGCTTTAGTGAACATCCAGGAGATCAAGAAGTTTGCACTTAATATGAACAAGTTGGAGCAGGAGACGACAAAGATCCTGAGGAACCTGGCCTAGGGGTTGGTTGTTTTGTGGCTTTTTGTCAGTTTTTTGTTGTGCTGCCCTGGTTTCCACTATTTTCTTCTTAGTGGGAAACGTTTTTTTTTTTTTTTGCTTTGTTAATGTTCTATCTTTTGCTATCTGACTGTTAAGGGTTTCAGGATCCCTTTAAAACCTATTTGTTCCATAATCAAAAACTTTAGGATTGATGATAGATAAATGATGTTGGTGTCATTTTGGAATGATTTATAACTACTAGAAAATTAATAGAGTTTGAATTGGCATAGAAAACATTATGGATCAATGTTGTGTCCAACACAATCAATCACGACTTTCATCAAACTATTATGACACACAAAATTGATTTGGGATATGTAGGAATGATTTGACAAAAAAAACACTTGAGAATTTTACTCATATTCACCTTCTGAAGATATGGGAAGTCAAGGCATTATATAGAGATGTTATTAAGGAGCTCACCAACTCAATAGGTGAATGAGTTATCCTAGGTCAAACCCCTTTAGGGATTGTTTACACCTTGGTTGGATGTCAAGTTCAACATGGACCTTGGTTGGCATGATGGAGGATGAGAGCATTCATGCTTGAGATGGTGGTCACCTTGATTCTTGTTGCAAGTATCTTGATGGAGCACATGGATCACTTTGATTCCTTGATGGTATATGTGGCTATGGGGATTTTTCTCTTGTTCATGTTTGAGTTTAATTGTTTACCCCTTATGCAATGTCTACAACAAGTGGGAGAATGTTAGGAAATGGTGTGTTGTCCACCTTGCATAATGATATAATGTAATATTTTATTTATTATGTGGTGCACATAGGGGATCTAGGGGTGTATGTATCACATGGTTTACCATTCTTGGGGCCACTTTATGTGTTGTATGTAATATTGGATTAAATATTTAATGCGGGGATGTGCATGGGAAAAATATTTAATGTTGGAAAAACTTAGTACCAGAATGAATTTTGGGGGTTAATGGTTTTGTAAGCTCATGGTATTAGTCACATGGTTTTATGTAATACCACTTGGTGGTTTTGTGTAGGTTGTTTCTATAAAAGCAAACACATGGGTAGTTGTCTAAGGTTGGCTAGTTAGCTATTTCGGCTAATGGGTTGAGAGAATCTCTTGTTGGCATTTGTGAGGGTTGAAGCATGACAAGGGATGTGTGGTTGCATGCTTGTTCACATGGAATGCTTATAGAGGACTTGATGTTTCAAAGGTGTTCATGGAGGACTTTGAAGATGTATTGTAATGTTTATTACTGAATAATATATGAGTGATAGATGCTTTTGGAGGTTGGGTTTTTCCCTCTTGAGGGTTTTTTCAGGTTATATCTTGTGTTATATTTGATGGTATGTTGTTTATTCTTTTGCATATTAATTATGAAAATTTGTTTGCATAGATTTCTATATTTGGGTTGTGTAAATTATTTTGAGTGAATGTATATTTCCTTTCATTTGGTATCAGAGCCATGATTGTGGTTTGTATAACCCTTGTTGGAGTAGATCGGGTGTATAACCCTAGAGAAAAACAAACATCTCGATTCTACTCAAAAGGCCCAAAATTTTAAAAATCCATATATGACATGATAAGATTTGGCATCATAAATTCTAAGCTTTTTTAGGGAACTAAAAGTTTTGAATTCATGTTAGTCTATATAATTGTATAGTGGGTGAAAGAAATAAGTTGGGTCCATATTTAGGGGAAGCATCGAGGAAAAAAATCTTGGTAGGAATGGGTATTTGTTAAGAAAGAAAGGTACTCATTTAGGATTGGGATCTCGAACCTAGATTTCTAAAATAGTTACATTTTTTAATTACATCATATTCTCGCTCTTTTTTAGAATGGGTATGCATTTTAGAGCAAGTACATATTTCATAAAATTTAAAATTTGAAACCCATGGATTTGGTTTTGTTTTAAGTTTGGAAACCCACCTCTTAAGCTTGGATCTACAAGTACAATTCCATGAAAACAACAAGAGAAAAACTGACTTTAGCAATATGACTAACTAGCTTTTTCTAATTTTTTTGATGAAATTAAAACCCATTATAGATGATGATGTCTAGTTTTCAAATATGTATTTTTTTTATAATTGGACTTGTTTTTCTATTTATTAATTATTTTTTTATGAAATTGGTCCATAAACTTGAAATTTTAAGAATTAATATTTTTTAATAAATTTTATTTTTTTAAGTTTTAATGTGTGTGTATGTCATCAATCTAAGCATAATTATTTGTACACAAGTAAAAAATCATTAAAGTGATTAGTTTAACTCAAATTATGCTTGTCATACACAAGAAATTTTTAAAAATAGCAATTAGGACCAATAAAAAATTAATTAATAAATAAAATATATTTTAAAAAATTATAAAAAAAATCCTCATCAATCTTCACTACAATATAGATATTTCTTAAAAGGATTTATAAAAATACTTTTGTTTAGGTCAAATTATGCATGTACACGTGCATGTTATGGTCCAAAAAAACTAACTTTTAAAAAGTGGTTTTTGTACAAGTCTATACAAAATTAATTTGTATTGTCTAGGTATTACAATAAATTACATATCTGAAAACTAAACTCAAAATGCTACATTTCATATTGTTGGAATTTTTAAAGATTGTATGTGTACGTGCTTCAAATTTTTAGTTCAACTATGGAAAAAATATTTTTTAGGAAAAATACTTTCACTAATTGGCCAGAAAGTGGACCTAACTTCTTGCACTTACCCTAGTCAATGATGCCTCTATTACACAGGGAGTATACTTTATATCATTGTCTTCATCAAATTTGCACTATTGACACCACCCTAAATGTCTCCACCTACACAAAATTCATTTTTTTTTAAAATAAAATAAATGTGTAGTTATGATTACAAAGGACTAACATCAATACTTATGCCAAATAACTAACAAAGACTTGTAGGTGGTCATAGAGGGCTATCCACCAATAATATCTAGCTCCAAAAGGCCTTAAAACTCAAGTCACATAATGAGAAGCGTCACTACTTTCCATCATAATTTTTCCAAAATCCCTCTACTACACCACCATAGCATTTCTTGGCCAAATTATCATTGACAAGCTCCCATCCCATCAACCAGATCTATTGGCACCACCATGGGGTCACCAACATAGTTCTTATGTACTTTTTTAATGCCATAAATAGGGATTTTTTCTAAGATCCATAGCTTGTGCATACAGTGTTAGTTTTCCAAAAACAAATAGGCATTATAAAGTTGGTTTCAAGCACTATGTAACTATCCACTTGGTTTTTCTAAATTATGTTCCAAGTACTTGTAATTTTAGTTTGAAGTGAACTTTTTATATTTTTCTATACTCTTTTGAAAAATTGCAAAAAAATTTTGAAGGAGCTCTAAGAGAATATTCATCCTCCATTGTTTCTTTTAGATGCACCTGAGCTTGCACCTTGTGATTCTAATTAGTATTTTCTATTGTTCTTGGTCACCCTTTTCTACTCTAGCTCTCTAGATTTTTGTGTTAGGTTTCTACTTTTGTGTGTTTTGGTCTAATCTTATTAATTCTTTGAATTATTTGTTTTGTTTCCACCTTTATGGTCTATGTATTATTTACCTTTCATGTCATATCCATTGGTCCTAAAAAGTTTAAATGGACCACTGGTCCTTGAGTTTTGAAAATGTAGAGGGGAAAAGAGATCCTAGATCTAACTAGTAGAATAATCAGATCAATCTTTTCTTGCTCTAATATTAGAACTCAAACCACAAGAGTGCCAATATTGGATAAAAAACTAAAATGATAGCCAATCAACTCTAGGCTTATCTCTTTTGTTGCCAAGAATATTAGTAGAATTAATGTGAATTTATTGACCTAATTTTCTGTATAACCTAATATGAAAACATTGAATTATTCACACAAAAAAAGTTGGAAATTGGAAAAATGATGACAAATCTAAGAAGGGAAGATATTTTTGCACTTGTCATATCTAAAGCTTGATTTTGAGGGTCAATGGTGAATTTTTCCCTTACTAGAAAGTGGTATTCTAGATCTACAAAACATTGATCTACAACTCACAAGTTTGCACTGCCTTTTCCAATCCTACAACTTGTCATTTTTGGATATGAACATGCAAAATCATGACAAAGAGAGGAAAAGGGGTGGCTATATAGGATTTTTCCTCAGTCAGACCCCCATTTTTGTATTTCTACCTCCATGAATAGTTGATTTGTTGATAGATAAAGTGTGTGCTTTGAACCTTAAGTGCATGTCTAAGGTTGTAACGAGATAAAATATGTAGAATAAATGACAAAACCCTAGTCAAGTGTGTTAGATAAGGATTCCTAAATGACACAATTAAGATCAACCCAAGAGAAGGCCAAATACTCAAGGGAAAATCAAAATACATAAATACCTTACTTAGGGCAGCAAGGAGATTAGCGTCTAAAGATGAGAACATGTTGAAAAAAAGTCTTTAGATGCTTGGAAGAAGCCAAAGATATCTCTAATCCCTAGATTCAATATTGTCCTTCCATTGGCATCAAAATCCAATCATTGTGCAAAATTGATTAAATTTGAAAATATCTTGTAATTTTGTAAAATAAGATGTGAATTTTGGTAGATCTTTGTTGTAATTTTGATTGCTCTTTTTATTATGAAATAATACTTCATGTTTATATAGTGGAACATAGGAATAAATTAAAGTGTAGGACGACTCATTCAATTTTGAATTTTTAGGATTAATTTACTACCAAATCTCGAAATTGAATTCATGTTGCATCAATTAAAGATTGACATAAATGAAAGATCAAAATTATCGTGCAAAACACCTGGTCTAGGGAAAATTCATCCCTAACCATTTTTTTTGCACACTTTTAAATGGGATCATTGAATTAAGTCTCTTCTTAATTAGGACTCATCCAAAAAATGAGTGTTTTCTAGGGTTAAAATAATGAAATGTGATAGCGAAGAAACTTTTAGGATAGTAAATTGACACATTCTCTTTAGTTCAGAGGTAAAGTCTAGTATAGGAAGTGGTCCTAAAATGCACTAAGGGAAAGAACACCAAAGTGAGCCCAAGAAAAAGTGTGAAATTGTGCTTTCACCCTTAGGGAGCACAATTTATGATGCTACAGACAATAGTGGTGGAGGGTTTCATGGGTGTGATGAAGGTATTTCTTTTGTATTAGGGTTGGGGCATTAATTTCCCCTATTAGCAAGATGGATGCACATTTTTTTCATAGAGAGTTAATCTTGGAAAATCTAAGAGTAATGAATGTAATAAGGATAAAAAAGTCTTGGTCAATGGGAATAATTATATCCTACAAAATATTTTTGAAAAAAACTCATACTGAGATGTGCTATGTGGAAAGGATTTGGTGGTTCTAGAGACAAAAATATTTTGATGATTGAAGAAGATGACTTGGAGATGGAAATGAAGGTCGACATGGAAGGTTCATCAACTTCAAGGGAGAGGAACCCAAAGGAGGAAATAGTGGTAATTTTTCTTTGGTTCCTAAAATTTTCTCCATTAGTCCTAGTGTTGAAATAGTACATGCAATTAAGAATGAATAAGATAGACGAAAGAATTTTTTTTCTTTGTTTTCTTGGATACAATTTTTTTGCATTCCATTAACTTTTTTAAGGATTGGTTGAGTAATGTGTGGGATAAAAAATTGGTATTTACATGATTTTTTAGAATGATTTAGAAAGGTCTCTTTGTTATATTTTCCAAAACACACTTGGTATGCATAATAGAGTTATCAGAAAATGTTTTTAGAATTTGGGTCAATTTGATTTTAGGGAAATCATTGGTTTTTTTAATCTAAACCTAATGAAATAGTATCCAAGTCACCTCTAAATTGGCTAGAATTAAGAAATGTAGTCTCTCAATTGTGGAAATTTATCCCATAATTTTTAAAACCATTGGGTGAGACTATGCAAGTTGAAGAGACTAGAGCTACCCTCCCTCATCTAAATGCAAGAGTCTCTCTAGCTCTAGATGTGGAGGTTCCAAAAAAAATTAAGCATTCAACTTGAAGGTAGTAATATAAATTATGAAATTGAACTTATAGGTAGATTAATTTCTTGCTTTATTTGTAAAATGAATGCATATCTCAAAAATATATTCCTAAAATACCAAAAATTCCTCATAGACCTATGAGGAATGAAAATATAAATGAATAAATTGGGAAAAATGATATTGGCTCACATAGTAGGGTTTAAAAATATTCTCCCTCTAGGCATGAAAATATTAACTTAATGGAAGATGATTTGAGGGGAGAGGAGTTGTTGGTCCTACCCCTAAGGAATTGGAACCCCAAAACTTAAGGATTCTATTAATAGTGACCCTTGTACAACTATGTCCTTGCTTGAGGAGTACTATGATTCTTGCAATTCAAAATTTTAAAAATTAATTATGAACTAGAATGTCCTAAACCCAATGTGGTAAATGAAAGTGTTGGAAATACGTGTTGTCATTGATGTCAACTCAAGATGTGTTTTCATTGATGTCAAGTGTGTGTGTTGAGGTTTGTATAATACTCTGGAGTCAGTTGATGTGTAGAGATATCTATTGATACAGTCAACAATGCAGTATTTGAAGAGTGGTGATTAGTTTGATGTCTAAGTGTGATGTGGAGGTGGGTACACTTGATCCAATATGTTTCTAGCATTCCTACATTGATATCTTACCAATTTGGTATACCACACATGAAGATAAGTTACAAAAAATTTGCTAAGGAATTTATAGTGTATACTCTATGACAAAGTCACAATAATGTGGTTTATATCCCTCCACAGAGCAAGCTTTTGTCTTGCATTTTAGAACATAAGATGTTCAATATGTGAAGGTGTTATATTCAAGAATTAAAATCATTGCACCTTGCATTGTGAAAGTTATAAGTGGTAGTGTTCTAGTCTGTGCCATGGTAAAGAAAAGTATTGGTAAAGGCATGTTGGGATGCTCTGCATTCCTCCAAAAGTGAAGTGATGGCCTTGCAGTTTTGAAGACATGATCAGTAATGTTAAATGCACATTACTTTGCAGTATCTAGTGTTTTGGTGGTCTGCAAGATCAGTTTTCAAATGATAGTTTGCTACAATTTGTTCAAAATGCTTTGTTCTTGTATATTCAGTGGGTTTCTTTAGTTGTGTCAGCATATGATGATCAAACACTTCAGGAAAAGGTTGAAGAGATATTGTACATGAACTGCAATGCCTGCATCTTAGTCTGCATGATTTTTTTTGGTTTCTCCTCAATGGTGCAAAGTTGAATAGTTGGAAATTTTGGTATTATTGGCATTGTTTGGGCCAACAAGATTGTTTTCTTCATCTACGATTGGTCCTGATTAAATAATATTTCTTTAGAGGATGTGTTGAGATGGTTTTTGGTCCTATTATGTGGTGTTTTGATATGCAACTCTTTTTTCTCTTCATAATGTATATGTTTGGCCTGACCTATGTAGTATCGTGTGTTTCATCTAAGGTCATCTTGGAGCCAACCTAATAGGGGTTTTGAGTTATTGTGGATTATATTTATAGAAGATCAAAATCATTTGTGAAGAAATTAAGGAATGATGAATAGAGACTAATCAATATGTTGAAGATGAAGTGTGTGAAGTCAATGTGAAGGATTAATTGTGTTAAAAAGGGACTGCAACATCAGCATATGTTGGATTCTTCTTTATAGTAGTTCATATTTATATTTCTCATTATATTTTTCATGTATCCTACTCTAAGATAGTGTGTCTCATCAGGTCCTTGTATCTTTCCCTAAGTTTGCATGCCTTAGTCTGCAATTCCATAGGTAGTGAGCCTTAAACAACATTGTAATCTTTGTAAGAAGTGAGCTTCACATATTGTGAGTTAACTCTCACTGTGGTTTTTCCCTCATTGGGTTTTCCACATAAAAATTTGGTGTCCTTGGGTGGCGCATGTTTTCTTTTCTTCTCTTCTTTCAAATTATGTGATGTGATGTTTAAACTACAAATGGGAATGGTTAAGTCTTAATATATGTTGATTCACCCCCCTCTTAGCACTATAGTGTGTTCAAAAGAATGAGTCCCCAAAAATTGACTTTAGAAAGCATCAAAGCTAGGGATAGAGAAAAAATTAAAAGGTGAGAAGTCTTACAAATTATATTAGAAACCAAGAGTGGGCCTTTAAAATAACAGTTGTGATATATGTTTACTATCAACTCTAAAGAGACAAAAATGCCATCTTGGAATGTATCGACCCTTTATATTTTGAGGAAGCTACAAAAATTGATAGAACTAAAGATTTCTTTTTAACTCATGGGAAGAAGAAATGGAAGTAAAATGATCAAAAATTTGATGGGGCAAGAAATTTAAAAAAAAGGAAAGGAAAAGTTGCTCAATTTTTTTACACACTATACAATAACTAGAAGACTTCAACTTCCCCTACTCCTCATAAATGATTATAAACTATTGTAGTTGGAATGTCAAGGTGTTGGAAAGTGTTGATAGAAAATACATTCTTAGAGCTTTGTATTAGTAAATCTAAAATAGATTTTATCTATCTACAATAAACTAAAATTATGGTTTTTTAGTTAGCATTTATCTTAAAGTTAGTTTAAAATAATTCTATATTCTTCTCTACCAAAAATGATAAAGTTAAATGTGTAGCAACCAATTTAATTAAGTCCTTGAGTAGATTCCTTTTGTGGTTGAAAGTGGTTCTTCTCTATGTAATAATATTGTTTGGGTTATTATTGAGAAGAATAACTTTCAATTTGATTTATGTTTTGTTTATGCTCCAAATGATTATAGAGATAGACGTGCCCTATGGAATTGGATTGTCTATTAGCTTCCTAAGG
>VDFB02001810.1:0-29935 GCA_007258455.2 Sequoia sempervirens
ATTGGAATATTCTGGAAAAAAAGGCACTGGGAGCCATTCATTTATGCCTAACACAATTAGTGGAATTCAATATTACAACAACAAAGACAACTCAAGAGTTGATGGAAACCCTGGAAAAGTTATCTGAAAAGCCTTCCACTTTGAATAAGTTATTTCTTATGAATCATTTATTTAATATGAAAATGGTAGAAGGTGGGTTAGTTGTTGATCATTTAAATGAGTTTAATACGATTACCAATCAATTAACTTCTATAAATGTAAACTTTCATGAAGAAGTTAGGGCTCTTTTGATTTTGTGTTCTTTGTCTAAAAGATAGAATAGCTTGGTAATGGTTGTTAGCAATTTTTTTTTGGTTCGAATACATTGAAATTTGATGATGTTGTTGATGTTATTTTGAGCGAGGAATTTGTAGGAAAAAATTAGGTGGAACATCCACATCAGGAAGTGTTTTGAATGCAGAAAGCTGAGGCAGAACAAAGGAGAGAGGAAACAATTCTAGAATTCGTGGGAAGTCATGAAGAAAATAAAAGGACAAAAGGTCCCAATCTAGAGACAAGAGGGATTGCTGGTACTGTGGTAAGTCAGGTTATTTAAAGAAAGATTGTTGGTCTCAAAAAAATAAAGGAGACAAAAGGGAAGGCAATAAAGAGGAAAATGTGGTAAGCAATAAATCTAATGAGGATGCTTTGATTCTTTCCCTTGATAATGCTAATGATTCTTGGGTGTTAGATTCAGGGGCTTCATTTCATGCTACATCCCACATAAGTTATTTTCTTGATTATGTCCAAGGGAATTTTGGGTTGGTTTAGTTGGGAGATAACGAACCCTGTCAGATTGTTGGAAAGGGAAGAATCAAGATTAAGTTGCAAAATGGGAATCATTAGCTACTGCATGAGGTAAGGCATTTTCCAAAGTTAAAAATAAATTTAATTTCAGCAGGGCAACTAGATGATGAAGGTTGTGTTGTTACATTTAGTGATAAAAATTAGAAGGTTACTAATGAAATTTAATTAATTTTTGCTCCTTGTGTTCCACTCATGACTTGCATGGTGTTATTGGTCTTTCATGGTGTCAAAATTTTCCCTAGGTTGGGGGTTTTAGCCTTATTTTCATGTAAAACCCTTGTGTTTATTTTATGCCTTGGTTGGGATCTTTTTCGCTGTTACCTTTTTGAAGGGTTTTAAAATGATTTATGTTCGATCAGTTCATCTAGGCCAAGTCCCTTTGTTTTAATTTTATTTCCTCTATAGGGCTTTATTTTCCTAAGTCCTGGTTGGCCTTGTGTTTCATAGTTTTAAAACAACTTAAGTCATTGTTTACCATCCGCCTAGTGATGTCCCCTTGTCCTCATAATAAATGTTTTATTTTGTAGAAGGATGAAATTCGTGTGATCGTTGATCAACTGTCGATTGATCTCAGCCTTTCCCCACCATCCCGCGATGCCACCACAGTGCTTTGGTTGATCGCGATATCATGGGTGGGTTCCACGTGACCTTTTGGCGTGGCCGAAGGAGATAAGTTTGGTTGACTGTCGATCAATTATCATTAGATCTCAATGGTTTCCCACCATCATGTGATTGGAAATTACAAGGTTTTTACTGATCGCGATATCATGGGCAGGTGCCACATGTCTCATCTAATGAAGCTGAAAGAATAAAGGAAATACTATCCAACCTTAATACATTAAAAGGCCGATTACTAAAGTGTTCTTGAGACACACATGTTCTAAATCAATGGATCTTTTATAATCGAGGTGGGAAAGTTGCTCGATGGTTAATGACAAGGTTGGTGACTGTGTTGAACAAACAAAATCACTGATGCTCAAGATCTATGGTTGCCTGCCATCGCGTGATCCAAATTTGCAGGATCTTTACTGATCGTGATATCATGGGAAACTGCCATGTGGACTTCCCTGGTAGCGTATGGTATGGTGGGCCCCTTATTTTCGAGTTGGAAATTATGTCAGCTAGTTTTGAAGGTGGTCGTTCGATGATTTGATCTAACTGAAAGATCGATGACTCAAATTTAAATCTGCATCAAATATGGTTGGAGTCGTTCGTGCAACATGCAAGTGAGCTTTAATGAAGGTGGTCGTTCAATGATTTGATCTAACTGAAAGATCGATGACTCAAATTTAAATCTGCATCAAATATGGTTGGAGTCGTTCGTGCAACATGCAAGTGAGCTTTAATGGTGGATGAGACACTTACTGGAATGATTTGATCGAGATAAAATCAATTCTCCTATTTTATTTTTATCACAAATCATTCAAGTATTTTGCAAAGCAATTTCAGAGCCGAAGGTGAAGTTGTGAATCTTTGTAGCCTAAATTTGGGATTTATGCGAACAAAGCTGTGAGTTAATTTTTGTGTCTTCTGGTCATTCTACACTTGAATTTGGGAAAATATTTGTTGTGCTTGTCATTGAGCTTGTTGATAAATGTGCTAGGGCTATAGTTTAATTATAGTTGTGAGAAATTGCAGTGTTTTGTTCGATAATTTCCTATCTCTGGTTAGTCCTAGCTATTTGAAGTGTAACATTGTAAAGAGGCCCTAGTTTGTCCAAGATGGCACCGCCAAAACATCATTTAGCCAAGTTGACTATTTAAGAAGAAACCTATACAATGATTTCTTAGATCAATTGCCCTTGTCAACGAATGATAGAAAGAAGGGATTGGTTCTAATGTGAGGGAAAATCCTGGGGGAAGGATTAGTATACAATTTCTCCAACATAGCCGATGCTAGGGTTCCTCTCACAGGCTTGGAAATGTTTAGATTGTGGTATGGACAGAGGAATTTGCCTCACTCCCTTTCAAATAGCTGGATGTATGACATGGGGAAGATGGTTGTACCAAATGTGTTCCCTGATGTAGATCTGCTTAGGGCAGTGGCTGCAAGATATGACCCTGTCACACGAGTAATCAAGGATAATGATGGAGAGGTTCTATTGAGTGTTAATAGAGAAGTGTTCTAGCAGATTTTTGACTTGAGTGAACTGAGTGAAGACTTGGTTCCTATCAATCTTGAGGAAATGAAGCAGGGATATGCAAAGTTGAAGTCTCTTTTTAGAGCTAAGTTGCTTCCACCTCATTTGGCTAGGGAAGGAGTTTCAAGGTTTCATATTAGCCCCAGTGACTAGGAACCTTTCAGATTAAATTGTTTTGCAAATCATTTCTTGGCCACTTTCTATTCATTGTGTCAAATTTTGGGTTTTAGTCCTGGTGCGGTGATTCCCATTTCATACATGTTCATTGGGGTGCAAATACAACACCCTAACTTCTTTGTGACATATGAATTTGCTTCTTTCTTGACTGAGAGGATACATGAAGGGCTATCAAAGTTACAGAAAAATGATACCGACACTCAATTCTTTTGGTATTCTATGCTGATGCATATGTTCTTGTTCACGTATGTTGATTTCTTTTCTAAAAGGATGAAATTAAGGAAATCGGTTGATGGAGGAAGATTGTTAGTACATATATGGGCTAGAGATTTATCTTGCAATAAGGAAAGTACTAGTTATGTGCAATTTGATAATTGCTTTGCTTCTAGATTGAGGGCTAGATTGATGGTGAATGTACCTAGGATCCCTGAGGAATTACATGATTTCCTCAAGCCAAAGGGGAGGAAGCTAGAATTAAAAGTCAGCCATAACTGGGGTGACATTATCCCATACCCAGTCAGCATTGTTTTGAGGGTATATGGTTTTCAGGGAGCCCTTCATATACTACCATACAATGTGCCACCAAGAGTGGGGTTTCCAGAAGTTATTTGGCAAATAGGTTGTATTCATGAGGACAACCTCACTGGAAGGGGTAAGGGAACATTTTTCCCTGATTATACAGTGGTGTCTGATTTTTCCTTTTCATAGGGAGATTGGGTACATTTTGAGAAATTATTTGATGATTACCATTTGAGGTGTGGTTTGAAGCGGCAACATGATCTTGAAGGTTTCTTTTCTCTTTCCAGACAAAGAATAAAGGCTGGAAAGTTTGTACATGAATTCAACTTTCTTGAGGATCTGATTAGAAATGAATTTGACCTAAATAGGCAAGAGTAGAACAAGGAGAAATGGATAGCTTATGGTAAGCTATTAGATATTGTGCACAAAATGGATCCAAATTATAATCCATTGTTAGAGTTCAACTCATAGCATAAGAAAATTGACTTTTTAATGGAAAACTTCAAGGAAATTATGCGCACTTTGAGGAATAAAAAGATATATTTAGAACTGAGTCTAGTTGTACAAGAACAAGGTGCCAAGCCAATTGAAACAAGGCCAACATACCACCCTACAGAAAGGTGGCCCATTTACAGGAGGAAAAAGGATGACAACAGTGATGAAGAAGAACTAGACAGAAAAGGAAAGAAAATAATGAAGTTTCCTTCACAACCAAGTCCAAAATTCAAAGTGCCTGGGGAAATTAAAATCATTGATTTAGAATCATCACCAGAAGATAGTCCCCCATCACCACCATCTAAGCCAAGCCCTAAGAGGCAAAGAATTGATGAACCACAGGAGAATTTGATGGATGAAATTATTGTTATTGATCATGACATGCAGGTTGGTATGCCTTCCCCTCTTAGGCCAGCTGAATTGGTTTTATCTGATTTAGATATGAAAGGTAAAAGTGTAAAAGATGCAAGAATGGAAGCATGCAGGGATTTTTTAGATGACAATACATTTGTAAAAACTCTTGTATTCTTGCAATTGGTATGGAGGATGAAATTTGAAGAATATCAAGATAAATGTAAGGAGAGAAGAGAACTAAGACCTGACAGGTCAGACTAGGAGAATGATGAGGAAGTAAAAGCTTAGTTAATGGAAGAATTTAAGAACATTACTCCTGAAGAAGGAAGAAAATTGGTGATTCAGGCTGGAGTATTGATTCTGCCTGAATTGGACATTGGAGATGCTATAGCATTTAATGCTATTCTGAAGTCCAAACATCCCTTGAAAGACTCTGAAGAAGAAGTCAAGGCAACACCTCAAGACTCTACTTTGAGTGAAGAGTATGTAACCTTGGAAATTTGGCATTGCCCCTACAAGGGAGAAAACTAGATGTTTCTGATATTAATCCAAATTTCAGAGGAGGATTAATAATAAAGAGAGCTTTAGAGACCTCAACCACTGAGGCCACTAATTTGAATGTTAATGTGGCCAAATTGGCCCAAAAGACTGTTGAAAGGGAGGAGTCTGAAAAGAAGAGCCTAATGGAGAAGTATAACCTTTTGATTGAGGAATACAACAAGATGCAATAGCAGAATGTTGAGTTGCAGACTAAGGTGGAAAGGCTTAGGTATAAATAGATTGGGGAGACATCAAGTGCTCCAGGGACCAGTACATTACCTTCCAGGGCAGGGTCAGTGCCTCCTACTTCTCCAATTGTTTCCACACCAGGGTCTCCCAGTCAAAATATTTCCCTCACCCCTCCTTTAGAACAAATTGATGAAGAAACAGAGAGCTTTGTTGATCCTACAAAGAAGTAGCTCATGCAAAGAATTGATGAATTACAGGCATCTTTGAGGGTAAGTGATGAGGGATCTTTCTCAAGGAAAAAAGATATTGTTACTACTGTCTTGAGGCATTTAAATGAAAAGGTTGATAATAAGTTGATATCTATACATTCTTTATATTCTTTGTTGTTAGACACAATAAAGAATATTGATAGGGACTAGGAGGTAGTGATACCATTGATTGAAAATTGGATCCCTAGGGCCAGTGATTTGGATGTCATATATAGGGCCTCAAGGTTTGATACAAATAATAGGCCCCAATCATTAAAGCCTATTCAAATATTAGTTAAGTCATTGTAGGGTTTTTAGACCTTACTAGATGATTTGAGTAGGAAGATCAGGGAGTTGGTGAAGAATTTTAATGATTGGGGTAACACATTGTTACCTGATATAATTGATGAGCAAGGGAAAATCAGGTTACTTCAGCAATGGCAGGATCAAGAAAGTGAGGTCATCAATGATCAAATTAATTTAATTTGTGATGAATTAGATTACGATTTTTTGGTGAGCTGTATGGATAAAATCATTTGTACCTAGTCATTTTTGGAATCTTTTGAAAGGGATGTAAATCAGGTAGCAGTAAAATACACACCTTATAATGCCAATGTGAATGAGGTAATTAATTTTGAATGGCTGACTGATGAAGAATAACATAAATGGGTAACTAAATATTTGAATGAGGAAGAGTAGAAAGAATGGACTACTAACAGGTGGTAAATCAGATGCTGCAGTTACAACGGTTTCCAATTTTTCTTTGATGGCAGTCTCGGCGTGGGTTTCTTGCGGTTTTTGTTGTTGCATCAACTTTCATGAGCTGGCATGATGAACAAGAATATTCTCCAAGGTGATGGTTGTTGTAACAATTTTTGGAATATCACCAAGTGCTCCAATTGGTAGGTGACATGTGTACTTTCTAGCCCAATGCTTGTTTGCTCCTTCATTTTCTATAAGAAAGATTTCAAAAGCCAGAAGTACAGGTTAGCAAGTTAGATAATTTTTGGTTGAGTCTAGGTGAAGTTGCAAAGCAAATTGTAAAGTCTGATGGTTTTAGAGAGAAATGCAATTTAGGTTCTAGGTCATTCTATAATAGGTTTTGAATTCATGGGGATTTAATGTTGTATAACAGTACTAGCATTTGAGTTGAAATAATAAATTCAAACTCATGTCTCTCCACTGTACACGCATGTCTGAATTTTGAATAAGATGACTAAGGGTTTTTTCATTCATTTCACTATTGTGGTGTGTGTAATCTTTATTTTAGCTTTAATTCAAGGAATTAATTAAAATTCTTGGATGGGATTATAGGCGGATATGTTCTGTATAAGGATTTGATAAGTAGTATTGGGTTAGGATACATGCCGATGAAATTGTAATGTAATTGTAGAGCCCAAAGTGTAGGAGGATTTTTCAAAGTCCTCGTTAGTTGGTCAAGGTCCTTCAAGCTACCTTTTATTGGAATTGGAAATGCCATAGGTAGATTAGAAGACCAACCTGGTTACAATGTAAAAAAGAAACCAAAAAAATGGTGACTCTAGTGGGGAAGCTAATTTTAATATTTCTTGTCAGTGTGTCAGTTGTCCATTTTGCATAGAGTTTTCATAGTGTTTTTGTGATTTAAAGGTTGAGCCTATAATTTTTTGTTATGTTTGTCTGCTTCTTCTATTTTCATAAGCATTAAGAGTTATGTTGTAAAACACTTTTGTGTGTTGTTAGTACGAGGTTCCAAAGTTTTTTATATTCTACCACGTGTCTTTAGGTATTTGGTATTCCCAAGCTAATTGGGTGGCGACTCTGAAGTATCTGCACCAGTGTGCATTTTATTGTGAAAGGTTTATTATAAGTGGAAAAAACTTGTGGACTAGTACAAAGAATGAAGAACACTAGGTCATTCATGAAGAATCATCCAGAACAGAAATTGGAAGGTGAACTTCCCAAAGTGAAGAAGGATTGGATAAAGAAAAGACCAGAATATAGTACTACTGCTCCCACATCATATAACCCTGTACACCAAGGTACAAGTAAGTTTTCACACCCTACCCCTAAGAATCTTGAAGAGGTGTAGAAATTCTTTGTTAGGCGGTGGTGGATTTTTTGATTCATTATTTAATACACCAGCTCAAGAAGATGTGACATGGAAAAGTAAAGGACCTGTTAGTGTCAAATATGTTGAAAAGAGAAGAGGTAGGAGTAGAAGTCAAAGCCATCATAGAGAATGCACCAGTGATGTGCCTCCTCCTCTTGCTAGAAATGATGTAAGCCCTTTATTGTCTGAACATGTACTAGATGGGGTCAATTTAATAAATCTAGATGATACATTGAGTTCTAATGTGACTTTGCCTAACCCTGATGATGTTTTTGGAGAATTAATTCCTTGAAGTGGGAAATTCAAGAGAAAGCTGAGATTAGGGTGAAAAGAGAAAAAGAAAGGGAAGCAGAGTTGAGGAATGCTGTGATTGAAAGGGATAGGTTGACGAGATAGTTGGCAACAATGAAGTTCTTGAACCAAGAAGAACCTAAACCAAGTGTTGAGGGTCTGGTTGTACAAAAGATTGCTAATAAGGAAACAAAGAATGTGTCTAAAGAAAACCCAGTAGGCCACATTGATGTCCAATCCAAACCTACTAACCTAAAGCCCTCAAATCATGTTAAGTCTCTACTGAGTAGTACAAAACTTAAGCTTGTCTTGGATAATGGAAAGCAAAAGGTTGAGGGGATTAAAATAAATGAGAAGGTGACTCCCCATTTTACTCAACAAGATCTCCCACCACATGTGTCATTTCAAACAGAGTCTACCTTAGAAAAGGCTAAGAAGGAGAGTGAGGTTCTGATAGAAGAGTTGGAGAGAACAAAGATTGAGGCTGCAAATGTAGAAATGAAGAGGAAAATAAGTTTCCTAAAGATGTCAAATATGGATGAGGCTACAGAAGTTGCAACCTCATCAAATCACCAAGATGCCTTAAAGGATGGTCCTAAAATTAATTCAAATCCCATCATAAATAATTCTAGCCTAAAGACTCATGCAACTAGGTTTGTAAATCCAAATCAGGACGGTCCTAGGATACAAGATTTAGGGTCTGGTGTTGATTCTCAGAAGAATGATGGATTATTTCAATGATGACCTATATAGTTGGAAAGGTATAGGCCATTGTTCTTTGATGGTATTTCTGGTTATCCAAATTCCATCCCCGCTGACTTGAGAGAAAATATGAATAAGTTTTCTAGCAATAATGCTATGAAAGCAGAGGAACACTTGAAAGCTTTCATTGATATGTTAAATGATTATGAGGTAGAACATGAAGATGTTGTAATGAAATTGTTTGTACAATCTCTGGTAGAGGATGCGAGGGATTGGTATAGAGGTCTACCTAATTCTAGTATTGGTTCATGGGATGAGTTTGAAAAGTGTTTCAAGGAGCAGTATGGTGATAAAACTAATGCTAGTTTCATGTTAAATGAATTTAATATCAAAAGGTCATTGAATGAGCCTATGACAAAGTTTAATTTAAGATTTCATAAAGCAATGTATAAGTTGTTTTAGGTTTTGAGGCTTGATGAAAATATTTGTTTAACTACATATTTCAATGCTTTTGATGCTAAAATGGCATATCTCCTTAGAGATAAGGACCCTTGGACTATGAGGGATGCATTTAGGGTGGCTATAAATATTGAAAGTAATAGAAGAGCTTCTGGGAAATATGGTAGGAGAGAAGAACCTACACTTTTAAAAAATCCTAAGAACAAGACTGAGAAGGTTCTAGCCGCAAAGCCTAAAGATGATGAAAAGTAGGAAAAGGTTTACAGTACTTTGAAAGACATAAAGCAAACTATTGTTAAGTGTTATCACTTGGATTTTTCACCCTGTTGAATGTGAAATTCAACAATCCAGTGTAACATGGGAATGATCTTAAAAAGTATGAGACTTAGATAAGATCAAACCTCCAGAAAATGTCGACTTCCTATGTTGGTAATATCACCTAAACTACTGTCTTTGAAGGAAAAGAGAGAAGGATGGTTGATGAAAATGATAAAGCTAAAACTAGTGAATGATATTCCCTATGGTGATACACCTAACTGACATGAATCATGAAACAAAATAGATTAACATACACTGGAAAACTGATGATAGTTATTGCATCTACACAACATAAATTTTGTGAGCTTATGCATAAACACTTTATGAAAAGGCTTAATCTGCATATATTTTTTAAGAAGGAAAGATGAATTTCACAACTTTAAAAGTTCAAATGCAAACTTAATAAGCACAGTTCAAAACCTGCATAATCCGAAAGAAGAATGAAAGTAGTATGAAAGCTAACACTGGTTTCCAAGGTAATTTTTGTATTCCATATCCCAAATGAGTTACAAAGCATACATAAGCTAAGAAAGGATTGTTGAAAAATCACTAACTCTCCAAAATGCATAATCAGAACTAACTCTACAATGAGTAACAAATGAAACCAAGTAGCCAATACTAAAGTTGTTCCACCAAACAAGGTTCTAGAAACCTCATTTTCTTAAGCACTCATAAAGCCTAAAATCTAGCACTCAAATCCACTAAAAAGGAGCTCATGTTGGTTGAAAAAGTCATATAAGACTATAACCAAGATAAAAACTCAATAAATTAGCTCCTAGATGCCCTCCTTGTGTTCCCAAATTGAAAATAACCTCCCTTCTTTTGAGGTAAGCCATAAAAACAAGCATATCTCTATCCCTTCTTATGACTCAATCATATCACACATGTTCTTATAGTTTTGCATTTCAAAGAAATAATTTTAGTAAAAATGATTCATAAAATATCATTTTACTTAAGTATTTCACAATGTGAATTAATGAAAAAATAAAAGCCTCCCATATATTCGACCATTAGGAAATACAAGGTAAATGTTATAAAGTCTTAAAAGATTTTAAACAAGGCATAAAGGGGCACGGTGTATAATTTTTTCACATTTTTAAACAAAAGTAAAAAATGCAATATTATGCTTAAAAGAAATAGGGTGAAACCCTAAAAGATGTGGAGACACAAAAGGAAGTGAAAATACTTCATTTTCTAGAAGCTTCAAGAAGAAGTTGTGATTGTTGCCGCCATGATGAGGATTTTCTGAAACTTCAAACCTAGAACTTCAATGGCGAATTTTACAGCTTTACGGAAGCTTTATATGTGATTTTTCCTGACAACAAATGGGTAAGTATTCCTGTGCCTTTTTTTATTGAGGAGAAATTGAAGATTTCCATTGTTCTTTGTTTATTTCAAGCATTTCATGATCATGACTTTCACTATTTTTCACCTATTTTTGTACTTTCTTTCACAAACCATGCTGCCATATAGGGTTTTAGGAAACTTTTTATAGCGATTTTTTTCACCTCTCAAAAACATTTTCTGGAAGATATCTCCTGTAGATCTCTGGTAAGCAATTATTTTGAAAAAAAGAGTGAATGAAGAGCTTTTTGTTACTGATTTGGGTTATACAGGCCGCAACATACTATACTTGTTCACCCATCTCGAATGCCTTTTATTTTCTGTGATTTCTTTTATAGCTGAGGGTCGCGACACCATGAGGGTTTCTTAAGAAGGATTTTATGAAGATTTCCTAGCATAACAAACGCATGGGTAAGATTTCCTCCTGTAAGAAATGTATGTGTCTATACACTTTTTTCAGAAAAATAATATTTTGGGTTTTCCTTTTGAAATATGGTGAAGGATATTGTTCCCTGTTGTATTTTCATGGCTGCCATAGTTAAGCTTTGTCACATTTTTCTAAAATCATCTTTTGGGTCCCATGGAATTTGTATCTGAGTCATTTTGTTGAAAGAATGAGCTCAAGCCTAAGCCAAAATTTGTTTTCATGTCTCTAAACCTCTGATGCTGCCTTGTCTTATTTTCCTACAGGCCATAGGCTCTCTTGGGTATTTGAGGAAACTTGCACTTTTTCTACATCTTGATTTTCCTCTGTATTTTCAAATATTCTCCTCATAGAAATCTGAAGATAGTTTTAGATTCTTTATGTATTTCTCATACATTTTTCTGTACTCACTTTCTCTCATGTATGGAAATGCATTCTCATACTCATTTGACAAATAATGCTTAAAACAGTTGATTTCTATTATTTGCAATAATCAAAATTGTTGTGATGAGACTTTGCAAAAATGTTATGGATGAGATTCTATAAAAGAGTGAACGGCTGAAAAAAGAACCATCTCAGTCGATTGTTCACAAAAAATACTATCCACAGGTTGTGGGCTTTCATCTTGTATTATACTCCTTTGAGGGTTTCATTGCAATATCTTCTTGCTTTGATTTTCAACTTAATATATGTAGCTTGAAGTCTTCAATGTTTTTTTTTTTTACTGTTACTTCATCAATTGACTGAAATGCTTCTTCAAAGTCAAAGTTGATTGTTTTTGTGAAACTGAAGATTCAAGAAATTAACAAACCGTGGCCATAAAGATTTTTCTTGGATAATAATAACCCACATTGTGGAATGGAAGTAATTTTGAACGACCTCTTGCATTCTTAAATTCATAATTTTGATGATCACTCTTGGAGACAAAATTCTAACAAGATAGCCTTGAACATGAAATTATTTTACTTCCTTTTCTCGTGCATATTGTATATAGCTACTCATCTTAAGGAAAAAAACTTGACAAAGGAATTTCTTAGACTGAGGATAAAAATTTAAGCAAAAACTTTAAAAATTCCAAACTCCAGGCTATGGCATTCTTTAATCTTACTGTCATATGGCAGCCCAGGATTTTTCAAGTATTAAATGCTTTAGTTGTCTTCATTACCCCTGGTAATTCTATAAAGGGAAGTTTTATGATTGTCTCTTGAAGATTGCATCCTTTTGTGGTCTATATGATTTCAAGATTGTTTTCATGAGATCCTTCTAGATTGTTTGCAGATTTCTAATATGAAATTTGTGTTGAATGCACTTGAATAAACCTAAAAGATTGTGCATGAATTATGAGTTGGGCTCAACCCTCATGGGAGCCACATTTATTCCCACTCATATTTAATCAGATAAATAATTGCACCTGTAGTTGCACATGAAACAAACAAGTTAGAAAAAAATGCACATCTTGTGTTCAATGTATGCATGAATAGGGTGGATATGCATGTAATGTCTATTATTAGTCATTGCTTAAAGTATACTCTAATACCATCGCTAATGTCATATGCAGGATTAGGAGCAAAAGGAGCTAGAAGAAATAGATGAAGCTCAGGATAACATCAAGGAAAAAGACGCATGAGAACCAGTCATTCTAGGCAATAGTTGGTTTCCCTCTTTACATGCATATTCATTTCTCCTCTTTACTTATTCTTGTATATGTTGTTCATATTTTGTTCTGAATAAGCAAGTTAATCTCATGGCTTGTATGAGATAATGAGCATTCATTTATTCAATAAATTTTATTCTTTTGAAAAGTTTCAAATCTTTTTCTATTACATGCATGTACATGAATGTAAAGATCTATAGTTGGGCAGGTGCATGAAGTTGGGTACCAATTTTTTGCCCACTTATGAATTTTTTTTTTTTAAATGTGCTCATGTTATAACGTGAGTGCATTATAACACGCACGCGTTATTTCGTGTTAAAAACAAAGAAAAAAGTGAAATTATTTTCCTTGGAATACCAACCCAAAGGCTTGAAGGGCATTCCCAACAAGGCCAGAGACGTGTTTTTGCAAATTCTACAATTTTTCACATAATTGGGTCCATGCTCACCATCAAGATTGCATCTAGTTCAATATTGAAAAAATAAAAAATTTGGGTAATGTGAGGTTCTCTCTTAGCTATCCAACGATGTAATTTTTTTCACTTTTAGACAATGTTAAGCCTTTCATCCATTATTTCTTTTGTTTGTATGTCTGTTTTTTTCCAAAAAGTAGTGTTTAGTGTTTTTTTGTTATAAATTAACCGTTCAACAAAATTTCAAATAAATTACATTTTTAGAAAAAGCAGTGTTGAACGGTTAATTTATAACAAAAAAACACTAAACATTGCTCCTGTCGTGGAAGGTAATGTACTGGTCCCTGGAGCACTTGATGTCTCCCCAATCTGTTTATACCTAAGCCTTTCCACCTCATTCTGCAACTCAACATTCTGCACTGCATCTTGTTGTATTCCTCAATCAAAAGGTTATACTTCTCCATTAGGCTCTTCTTTTCAGACTCCTCCCTTTCAACAATCTTTTGGGCCAATTTGGCCACATTAACATTAATATTTCAGGAAGTGCCCACTTAGAAAATTAGTAAAAAATCAAATATTCATTAAAAAATTATCAAAAAAATTATGCACCAACTAGATGCTATTAGCTAACTTCTGACTATAGCGATTTTAAAAATACTACAAAAAAGTTCACCATGCTCAGGTCATACAAGAGTTGCTATGTTATGTTTTTCTGACAAAAACAACACCAATTTTTGTACATCCCTCTTTTGAACCCCTTAATCTCAACCATTTTCAAAATAAATTAGTAGTTTAGAAAGTAGACTCAGAGCACTTTGATCCTTGTTTATGTTCCATCTCAAAATTTTGAGTGTAACTATCCTCAATTTCACATCCAAGGTGAGCATTTCCTGATTTCATAAAAAAAGTGGCCACTTAAGCTCCCTTTTTGGGAACCATCTTGGTGCACTTACCCAGTTGTAAACTTTTTTTCAGATTTTTACATTTATATATTTGAATTTAATGAAGAAGATTAATAAAATGCACCCTATTCTCCTCAGTTTAAAATAAACTCTACCCCTTTGAACCTAAGAGTGAAAAATGGGTAACACTAAGCAAGAGAAGGGTATAGGAAATGAAAGGCAATCCTATAATAAAAATGATAGGCCACCTAGATTGCAAAATTATCCTTACAATACAAATTGGAAAGATGGAAAACCAATCTTGCCTAGTCGGAAGCTTAAAAATGATCAACATACGCCAGACCCCTTGTAGAAATGTTTAGTAAATCTAGTACTAGATAGACCATGGTGTGAAGTGTGTGAACATCCACATGATCAAAATTACTGTAGTGTTACTCAATTGCTTGTTGCTGAGGAAATAGAGGAGGATTCTCATAAGCAAACATTAGAATATGAGCAGGATGATGTAGATGTTTGTATGGCTAGATCATACATTGATGAGGTAGAATGTTCCTCTAATGATGAAATATAGGAAGCTAATGTGGATAATCAGAGGCAGAGAAGTGAGATGTATCATCAACAGGGCTTTTCTGATGAGGAAGGTGATTTTGATCATAATGCTTACAATATGGAGTAGGTTGAAGATTTAGTGTCCATAATGAGACTGTCAGAAGAAGAGATTGCAAGATTGAATGAGGAAATGGCTGCTCAAATGAGAAGTTCACTTCAATTGAGAAATAAGACTGTGGGTGGTGAGCAGGGTAAACCTGCTAGCTTGTTTATCAAAGAGCAAAAGGATAAAAACAAAGGTGTTAAGGTTGGCAACAAAAAGGATGTTGTAAAAGTCAAAGAAGTTAAGAGTGATAAGGTCTAGGAAAAAAAGAAGGAAGCCCCAAAGCATCAAGAAGGTGTGACTTCGTCATTGGTGAAGACCAAGGTGATTACAAAGTTAGCTAAACTTGCTGCAGAGGATACGAAGAAAAAGAAGCTAGGAGGAAGTAATCAACTAGAGAGAAAGGAAAATGATGAAGGTATGATGTCTGCTTTTCCTAAATATACACCTGTGGATATGTTTCATGTTCTTTCTCAGGTTAAAGTAACTGCACCTTTGCTATAAATGATGAGAATAAATGAACACAAAGAGAAGACAATAGCCTTGATCATAGATGTTGCTGGTAATAAGACTAAACAAGGAAGTGGTAAATAAGTGAATGATAAAGAGAAAGAAAAGGAAGTGGAGGGAATTGTGTAACAAATTCCCCTTGTGTATTTAGGAAATTATATTAACATGTGCCTTGAAAATATAACCCATTTTTTCTTAAGTGTGGATATAAATGGGAAAACTTTAAGGAACTATATGATAGATTCAGGAGCATCAAATAATATTATGCTAGTAAAAATAATGGAGGCAATGGGCTTGACAGTAGATACTATTCAAGGTAAATGTTATGCTATGGATTCAAGAGAAGTGCTAGTTATTGGAACTATCAGAGAATTGCCTTGTAAATTGACTCGATACCCTGACAAGGATTTAGTCATGACCATATTAGTTGCAGACATCCCACCTCATTTTAGAATGCTCTTGTCAAGAAAATGGAGTGCATCAATGGGGGGTAACATGCAATGTGATTTGTCATTTGCTACTTTCTCCATTGATGGTAAGGATGTCAAAATTGAAAGAGAATCAAAAGTACCTCATATGATTGAGCATGGAACGATTGAGATTATGACATGTTTTATTGATAGTGGTATAGATGAATTTAGGGTTGAGGAATTCCCTAGAAATTGTGATAAGCCTATTGCATTGATTGATACAGAAACAAAATGATTGTTAGAATCTGATGACTTGTGGAATATGTATTTTGATGGGGCAAGTTCAAAAGAAGGGTTTCGTGCAGGTGTCTTGTTACAATCACCAAGTGGAAAGACATTTAGGTTCTCTTTCACTCAGTTTTTTGAATGCACAAATAATGTGGCAGAGTATGAACCCTTGTTATTAGGGTTGATATTGGTTGAAAAACATGGGATCAAGAAGCTCAAGGCAATTGGGGATTCTAAGCTTGTGGTCTCCCAAGTTAGATCCAAGTTTGTATCAAAGAACAAGAGGTTGAAATAGTATAGGAATGCTATTTGGGATGAATTGGAGAGCTTTGATGCATTTGGCATAGGATGGACGAAAAGAGGTCAAAACAAAGTGGAAAACCTATTAGCCAACATTGCATTAAAACTAGATGATATGACTTATGCTGGAATTTCAAAGGTTGAGGTGCAAACAAGACCATCTATCCTTGATAACATAAAAAATTGGATTTTTTTTTATAATGATGATGATATATTGAGATTTTTGAATTGTGTGGGTGAATATGAGAATCAAGAAATTGACTTTGGAGCTTTTGTTGAAAATGTTGATGGTAAGGATACTATATTTGGAAATGAGGTCATTCAGTTAAAGACAAACATAATTCCCAAGGGTCTAGTTGTACTAGAAAGAGTGTTTGATAATCAGGATAAGAAAAAGGCTAATCATACTGTTTCTCATCTTGATGACTTGGAAGAGATAAATATTGGAACAGAAGCATCCCAAAAGAAGGTGTATATTGGAAAGAAAATGTCACCAAAGGTGAGAAGGATGCTCATTGACTTATTAAGGAAGTTTAAGCATGTGTTTGCATGGTCCTATGATGACCTTAAGGCATACAGGGAGGATCTTTTCCAACATGAGATTCCTTTGCGTGATGATGCCAAGCCATTCAGAAAAAAGCAAAGGCCTATTAATCCCATTTTGGCCCCCAAAATGCAAGAAGAATTAATGAAACTAAGAGATGCGAGGATCATCAAGCCAATCAAACATTCATCCTGGGTATCAAACTTGGTACTAGTAAGGAAGAAAAATGGAGACATCAGGTTATGTGTAGATTTCAGAAATTTGAATGTGTCTTCATTAAAAGACAATTATCCATTACCCAATATGGAATCCATGTTGCAACGAGTGACATGCTATGAATTGATGTCTATGATGGATGGTTTTTATGGTTATAACCAACTTATGGTCAAAGAGTTTGAGTAGTTTAAGGCAACTTTGACCAGACCATGGGGAACATATGTTTATGTAAGAATGTCATTTGATCTAACAAATGTAGGGCCTAGTTTTTAGAGGGCCATGGATGTGGCATTCTCATATTTCATTAACTTTTTTTTGGTGATCTACCAAGATGACTTGAAAACATATTCTAAAAAGGAAGAGGGTCATTGTGAGCATCTCGAGAAGATATTCATTAGAGCCTTAGAGTATGGTATTTCTTTAAATCCAAAGAAATGTGTGTTTGGAGTACTAGAAGGAAAATTATTGGGACATATAGTTTCCAAGGATGGAGTAAAAATTGATCCAGAGAGGGTAATTGCAATTGATAAATTTCCACAACCCTGAAGTGTCAAAGGAATACAATCTTTCTTTGGACAAATAAATTTCTTAAGGAGGTTTGTGACAAATTTTGTTGAGATAGTTCACCCTATTTCAAAAATTCTGAAGAAAGGAGACAAAGTTGAATGGGATAAGGAGTCTGTGTAGGCCTTCCAATCCATTAAGCAATCAATAAAGGAGGCTCTTGTGTTAAGAACCCCTAATTTTTCCAAACCTTTATAGATTTTCTCATTTGATTGTTTCCACACAATTGCAGCTGTGTTGTTGCAAAAGAATGCAGAAGGTTTTGACTAGCCTACGGCCTTTTTCATCAAATCTCTACAAGTTGCAAAGCTTAAGTATGATATAAATGAAAAACAGGCACATGCATTGGTAAAAGCAGTAAAAGATTTTAGGCCTTATTTGATGGGAGCTATTGTAATTGCATATGTACCTAGTGTTGTTGTTAAGGACATATTCACACAATAGGAAGTGTTAGGAAGAAGGTGTAGGTGGATAAATAGGATCCAGGAATTCAATTTTGAGGTCCAGATCACCAAATTGGTGGGAGGACAAGGATTGGCCAGGCTCATGGCCCAAATTAATTTGGAAGAATATTAGATAAATTTGCTAGAAGATGAAAATAGATCACACATATGTGATGTGGAGCATTCTGAATGGTATAGAGATGTGATATATTATTTGCAAAAAATGAAATGTCCTAACAACTTGAGTGAAAATGAGAAAAGAACATTGAAGTTACATGCTATCAAATATGTTATCGTAGATGGAAAGCTCTGGTGGAGAAATGGAAAAGGTGTCATGCTGAAGTGTTTTGACCAAGATTAAGCACAAGAACTTCTGAGTGATACGCATGGTGGAGTTTGTGGAGGACACTATATGGCTAAAAAAACTATACATAAGATAATTAGGGGTGGATTTTGGTGGCCTACAATTTTTAAGGATGCACACCGACTAGTGAAGACATGTGATGCTTGTCAATGTTTCTAAGTTAAAGTTTTTTGGTAACTTGCCTCTAAAACCAGTTATAGTACAAGCTCCATTTCAGTAGTGGGGTATTGATTTTTTAGGAGAGATATCATGTAAATATAGTGGAGGTCACTCATGGATATTGGTGGCCATTGATTATTTCACCAAGTGGGTGGAAGCAATTCCAACAAAGAAAGCCACTAGTAAAGTGGTAATTGACTTCCTGATGAGCAACATATTGACTAGATTTGGATGTCCAGAAAGGATTGTATCAGACAATGCAATGTGTTTTAGATCTAAAGAATACATAGAATTTTGTGAGAAGCATGGCATCCAAATTTCTTATTCATAACCATACCACCCATAGGGAAATGGACAGATAGAATCAAGCAATAAAAGCTTGATGAAGATCATTATGAAAAGAATCCTGGATTAGAATAAAAGGGCTTGGGATTCTAAGCTGAGATTAGCAGTCTAGGAATATAGGGTAACTGTGAAGAAGGAAATAGGTTGTTCCCCATTTGACTTGGTTTATGGGATAAATTCCAGGTTGCCCCAAAACAACTTAATGGAAATGTACAAGTTTGTCTAGATGTATAATAATGAAATTGATGATGAGATGCAATTAAGAGTGTAAGCTCTTAGAGAATTAGATAAAACCAGGAGGGAAGCACAAAAGAGAAATGCAAAGTTGCAATTGCAAGTAAAGAATTTGTATGACAAGAGGGCAACTGCTAGGAGTTTCAAAGATGGAGATTTGGTTTTAATGTGGAATGCTAGACTAGAAGATAAAGGGAAACATGGGAAATTTTATGCAATATGGTTGGGTCCATTTTTGATAAATGGTAAGTGGGGTGAAGATTCATACTTACTCCAAGATATGACAGGGGATATTCTTGAATTTCCAGTTCATGGATAGTTCTTGAAGTTATATTTCACTTGAAGTATTCTTTTCCATGAACAGTAGTTTAGGTTTGTATATATTGTATATATTTTGTACATAGTCTAGGTAGTTTTGTCCAAAAAGTCCCTTTTTGGTCGTCTCTACATCTTGGTTTTCTCTTCTTGAGATTCTGAATTCTTGCTTCATTCCAGTGGAATGAACGTCCCCAACTGGAGCCACTGATGGAATTTCGTTAATTTTTTCTCCTTGTGTTCTGCTCATTCCCTACCTGGTGTTACTAGTCTTTCATGGTGTCAAAATTTTCCCTGGGTTGGGGGTTTTAGCCTTATTTTCATGTAAAACCTTTGTGTTTATTTTATGCCTTGGTTGGGATCTTTTTCGCTGTTACCTTTTTGAAGGGTTTTAAAATGACTTATGTTGTATCGTTTTGTCTAGGCCGAGTCCCTTTGTTTTAATTTTATTTCCTTCGTGGGGCTTTATTTTCCTAAGTCCTGGTTGGCCTTGTGTTTCATGGTTTTAAAATGGCTTATTTCATTGTTTACCATCAGCCTAGTGATGTCCCCTTGTCCTCTTAATAAATGTTTTATTTTACAGAAGGGTAAAATTAGCACGATCGTTGATCAACTACCAATTGATCTTAGCCATTCCCTACCATCCCGCGATGAACCCACTACAGTGCTTTGGTTGATCGTGATATCATGAGCAAGTGCCATGTGGCCTTTTGGTGTGGCCAAAGGAGATAATTTTGGTTGACCGTCGATCGATTCTCATCAAATCTCAATGGTTGCCCACCATTGTGTGATAAAAAACTACAAGGTTTTTACTGATCACAATATCACAGTTGGGGGCCACGTGTCTCATTTGATGAAGCCAAAAGAAAAAAGGAAATATTGTCCAACCTTAATACATTAAAAGGTGGATTACTAAAGTGTTCTTGTCCAACGGATCTATTATAATCGAGGTGGGAAAGCTGCTTGATGGTTAATGACAAGGCTAGCGACTGTGTTGAATGAACAAAATCAATGATGCTCAAGATCTATGGTTACTCACCATCGCACGATCCAAAGTTGTAGGATCTTTATTGATTGTGATATTGCGGGCGACTGCCACGTGGACTTCCTTGGTAGCGTATGATATGGTGGGCCCCTTATTGCCGTGTTGGAAATTGTGTCAACTTTTTTGAAGGCAGTCATTCGATGATTTGATCTAATTGAAAGATCAATGGCTTGAATTTAAATCTACATCAAATATGGTTGGAGCCATTCGTGTAGTGTGCAAGTGAGCTTTAATGGTGGATGGGACACTTACTGGTGTATACCTTAGAATTTATCCTATTTTAGTGCATAAAATAACTCAAAATACAAATGATAAAGAAAACCAATGACACCTCAAGATTAGCCAAAAGAGAGTGACAAAGCAATAAGGAAAATAGATAACACAAGACATGAATAGTTTTACCTTCCTTGCTGTTGATGTCTCTTTGATTGGCCCTTGCTTGGAATGATGTGTGTGCTCCTTCATGGCTTTTGATGTGGTTAAAATGGAAGATTTTACTATGTGCTTGGATATGAATGTAAGTGAATGTAATTGAAGGCTAGATGAGTGCATAAAATGGCAGCATGTAGTTACAAAAATTCAAAGTGTTTTAAATGCCCTTGAGGAGGGGGTACTTATAGAGGATTTTGAATTCTCTAGAGAATTCAATGGTCAAGATTAATCCAACAATGTCAAGATGAAGGGCTATGGTGGGTTGAGAACCCACAAGCCCTCACATATTGACATGTGGAGGGTGAAGTGGCTAAGGGGAGATGAGGTGTAAGTGAGGTGTCAAAAAGGTACATGAGGTGGAGGAAGGACAAGTACCTTACAAGTACATTGGGAGATGGGAAGAATCTTGGGTGAATAAAAGTGAATTAAAAATTCACAATGATTGGAAGAATCTGGTGGATAAGACAATGCTCCCAAAAAGTGGGAGTTTGTCACATGTGACTTGATGTGACAAGTCAAATATTCTAGAAGGTGCATGGGAAAAGAGGATTCTAGAAGGAATAAAATGTGAATTAAAAATTCACAAGGGGAAGAGAGGAGCCTAGGGTGAATAAAAAGGAATTAAAAATTCCTTGGGAGATGGGGAGAGTTGACCAAGGTACTAATTAGGTTTAACTAATTAGTAATTAGAGGATAATTAGGGGTTAATGTGGATTAGAAGCCAACTTGCAAAAGTTGGAGGATGTGACACATCCTAATTAAGGATTAGGCATGTGCACATCCTTAATGAAGAGATTAGGAGATGGATTAGGATTAGATGAAAATGACATGTGGGGGATTAAATAAATGTAATATTTATTTAATTCATTTGATGAAAAGGGTATTAAGGAGGGTAAGGTATTTAATTATTAATTAAATACCTTAGGGATTTGGTAGAATTAAGGATATTAATTAAATAATAGTAATATTACTTAATTAACTCAGATAAGAGGATGTTTTAGATGAAAAGTGATAAATTTGGATAAATTAAATGTCCAAATTTGGATGTCTATTTGGAATGATTTGATGAGATAAAATCCAATTCTCCTCTTTTATTTTATCACAAAGCATTCAAGTATTTTGTGAAGCAATTTCAGAGCCAAAGGTAAAGTTGTGAATCTTTGCAACTTGAATTTGGGATTTCTACGAATAAAGCCATGAGTTAATTTCTGTGTCTTTTGGTCATTCTACACTTGAATTTGGGAAAACATTTGTTGTGCTTGTCATTGAGCTTGTTGATAAATGTGTTAGGGCTATAGTTTAATTATAGTTGTGAGAAATTGTAATGTTTTGTTCTATAATTTCCTATCTCACGGTTAGTCTAACTATTTAAAGTGTAAAATTGTAAGGCAGCTAAGTTTGTCTGTGTGGGTAGAGAAGGGGAAAAACAAACTAAACTATGCATCTACGCTTCTAAATAGGATATTGCATCTAAGATTAAGAATTTAAACTAATTTAAACTACAAATCTATAGAAATCTATCCTACTGCTCTCTAACTCTAAAGATTTCTCTAATTTACTTAGCTCTCAGATTTGTAAGCTAATTAAACTATTAAAATGACACTTAGAGAATGAGAAATGAACTATTCTACTCTAATATGATTAAAATATGCAAATTCTATTCTAATGGCAGCCATGACTGCAAATGCTTGATGCTTGAATGCTACTTGATGGATGCTGGAATGCTGGATGGTTTGGATGCTTGAATGCTTTGGAAACCTGCAGAGTAAGATTGCATTAGTTGGGATCCATTTCTTGTAGCCCAAGAGCTGTATTTATAGCTTTCACGACAACACAATTGTACAGGAAACCGGGATGAGGGGCTGTGATTTTCTCTGGAGAATCCAAAGGCATGGGATGAGAAGAAGGAGTTGATCATGGAGAATGGTTTCTCCCCATGAAAACACCAGGCAAGAAGAGAGGGAGGATTGATGGAAGAAGATTGAGAGGACTTCCTGCAAGTTTGTCCCTGAAGCTCTTCCCGTGAATGGAAGCTGCATTAATTAGATTTAAAAAATCTAATTTTATTGGTGAGTGAATAGTGTAAATGATTTATGCATAAATTAAATATTTTTAGTTTATTTAATTTTAGCAAAAGAGGAATAAATAATTTAATAATTCAAACTATAGGGTTTGTTTTATTAAATTAAAAAGGAGAATAATAATTAAATAAAAGATTTTTAGCAATCTTTATTTAATTAAGAAGAAAGGTGATTTTAAATAACACAATTTATTTAAATTGTGTATTTAATTTTAAGATAGAAGTAATAATGATAATAATTAAATAAAACAAAGTTTTTAATTCTGTTTATTTAATTTAAGAGAGAAATAATATGATGAAAATGATAATAATTAAATAAAACAAAGTTTTTGATTTTGTTTATTTAATTAGGAGAGAAAAATAGAAGAATTTAATAAATGAACTTAATATAAATAAATATTTCTATTTATTTACTAAGTAGAAGAATTTAAGATTAATTAATTAAATAAGTCGTATTCAATTAATTAGATTCTCTAGACCATTTTTAGGTGTCTACATTTTGCCCCTCTTTGAAGTGATGTATTTACGCAGTGCTTCAAAGAATGATTTTGCTTCAACTGCTAGTATTGACGAAAGGTTTTAAAGCATGCCCCAGACTTGCCCCAGATATTGAATTTTGAAATGATAGTGATATATGCCCCCTCGGGAGATAAATTGATGAGTTTTGGATTTTTATGATTTTTCAAAATAAAAAAATAAAAAAATTTGAATTTTTATGATGGTTTGTTGATGAATTGGTGAAGAAACAATTTATCTCCCGACTAGATTGTCCATACATGCCCCTGTGATAGATAAGAATTAATTCCTCATAAGGAAAAATAAATAAATCCCATAAAAATCCCCCAAAAATAGCCTATAAATACTCAAAAGGTCATTCTCAAAAGTCATTTGTGCATTTGACTTTGACAACCTTGTGATAGAGACCCTTTAGAGTATTCAGAGCTAGGATGCCGATCCCTTACCACACCCACTGATTCGAGCGTGTGCGCCGTCACCAGTGTCCGGCCGATTATGGTCCTCCGGTATGTACCCCAACTCGTCCTCGTAATTCATGCCCATATTTTTGATGTGTTTTTGCACATTTTTTTGAGTTTTAGCGCGCAGTGAACGCAGTGTAGCGCGTCCGTGCTCTGTTGTAGCGCATCATAGTTATAGCGCGTCCGGTCAATAGCGTAGCGCGTCCGGTAAGTTTTGCAGCGCATCAGAAGTTTTAGCGCATTAGGTTGATTTTGCAACGCTTTTGGTATAGATTGATGTAATCATTGTGCGTTTTGATTTTCGTCGATTTGTTTTTGATTCCATCTATTTTAGTTTGATCTTGACTAAAATATATGGGAAACGATCTCATGATGAGCGAGATCTATTGAGTGATAATAATTAACCTCATGATAGGCGAGGAATAATTATGCATTTTGAATGATTGAACCCAATTGATAGATGAGGGTTCCTTGATGTTTTGATAGGTTGATAGGAAAAAGCACATTTTTTTTGAAAATTTGATGATCTTTTGATATTCTGATAAAAATGTTTTGGTTTGCATGAGTACAAGAGCAGTTAGATGTTATCCAGGTGCGAGAGCAGTTCCCCTGGCCTTTTGATATGATATCGCGACTTACACCAGACGAGAGACAGCATATTGCTGCTTGTGGTTTGGCGACATTGCTTGACATGCCTCATATTAGACTCAATAGGGGTCTATTGATAGCTTTGGCAGAGCAGTGGCATAGTGACCACAACACCTTTCATTTACCTACTGGTGAGATGACCGTGACGCCAGAGGATGTATGGCTTATTCTTCGTATTCCGTTTGTTGGAGAGATTGTGGTTCATGATTCGGAGAAGGTTGGTGGGGTAGAGGCTATGCAGAGAGTCTTTCAGGATCCCCATGTTGCAGGAGAGTGGATCTCATGGATAGATATATATGAGGCTTATGCTCCGCTCCCTTCAATGTTGGCCGGCTTTATTGGTGGATTCCTTTGTCCTGATAAGAGGTCAAAGGGTCTATCTCTTGGATGGGGTCGGGTGCTAGAGGGCCTGGTGGTCCATAGGACGAGATATGCATGGGTCATGTGCATGCTTGCCCAGTTATATCATGACTTGCATTGGATCGTGTATCTCGGCGACAGCAGTCTATCGGCGGGAGCTACCCTTCTCTAGGTATGGGCATGGGAGCATATTGCTGTCACGCGTCCCGTGCTAGTGTTGGTCAGAACAGCGACGAGGCCATATGTATTTTGATATAGAGGCAGGCCTACCCAGCATATGATGGGTAAGCTTGAGTATTGGAGGCAGATTGTTGATGATATAGAGGCAGTGACCTAGCATCCGTACTTAGACTGTGATGATTGGGACGATGATGATATTGAGTTGGGGTTCTTATCTAATTTGATGTATTTGATCGGGAAGAGCCCCAGGGTTTTGGAGCGATTCCTGTTTGGTCGTGTGTATAGACAATATGGGATCGTTCAGTGCATGCCACAGGGTGTAGCACATTATGGACGACGTCGGATAGATGTTCCTGATTAGGGTCCTAACTTGCCTTACGGGGCACTTGTTGAGGGTTACCGTGCTTTACAGCCATCAGCATGGGATGTTCAGCGGGATATTATCGAGGCGCCCATTACTCCTGAGTACGGAGAGTATCTGGCTTTACACCCTTCTCCACGGATCACTATTCCAGATGAGCCAGCACCTGTACCAGTGGTGGCACCAGCAGTAGCACCAGCAGCACCAGCATTAGCACCAGCAAAGGGTGTTCAGGTTGGTCAGTGACAGGGGAGAGAGGAGGATGTTGATGTGGATGTGGAGAGCAGCTCAGAGACTGACAGCGATGAGAGTTCTGGTAGCAGTGAGGATAGCAGTGATGATGATGGCGGAGATGGGGGAGACCGAGTGTAGTAGGTACATCAGAGCCATCTTCCAGTGCGCCTCGTAAGAGGCAGGCTGTTGTTTCCTTGGCGGCAGATCCATCAGAAGTCGTAGGTTTACAGGTGCAGGTGCAGACATTGCAGGGACATCTAGCACAGGTGCAGGGGTTATTAGCACAGACGCAGGCACAACTAGCTACTGCTTAGACTCAGATTACATCTCTGATTAGTGAGAGAGATGGGGCCCTATAAGCAGCAGCGACCACACAGGCTCAGTTGACAGGATTACGAGCACAGTTGTCCACTGCATAGGCACAGATCACAACCTTGACTGCAGAGCGAGATACCATTAGATGAACATCAGAGACAAAACAGGCGACTGCAGAGAGGTTGCAGAGAGTGGTAGATGGGACTTCTATGGCGGATTATATGTGAGAGGCCATGCGGGCAGGTGCTGAGATTGAGTATTACCGGAGCCATTATCATGAGCTTTGCCCCCCAGAGCAGAGAGTTAGTTATGCTCAGTCTCGCTCAGAGAGGACTCGGTCGAGGACAATGAGTAGAGGTGTGGTACAACCTCTTCCGAGAGGTCCGAGAGATCCTGGGATGTCTGGTGGTGGTACCGATACTGGTGCGAGACCGGCTCCTTCTGGTGGGAGTACTACTTGATATCAGTCGTGTACTCCTTGAGAGATATGTACAGCCATTTTTGACTTGATGTTATTTTCATTCTTTTCAGACTTCATTATATACTTGACACTTGATGAGATATATATGTGCAGCGGTTCGATTGTTTTATGATATGTGTTTACATGATTTATGTGATGGATGCATTTATTTTATGATTTATTGATGTGATGGATGCATTGATCTTATGATGTGAAATGGTATTGATGATGTATTTCTTTTCTTAATGAGATGTAATGTATGATAGATAAAATGTGATGTTTAATGAATGACATATGGAAATGTAAATGAATGTTGGATAAATGAAATGTAATGATGTATGATAAATAAGATGGAATGCAATGATGTATGATGAACATGTGATGATGAGTATGTGATGATGTAAATGTAAATGATGTATGATGAAAATGTAATGTAATATTTATGAGATGAAATGTAAAATGAAATGTGATAAATGAATATGTGATATGTGATAAATGGATGATGTAATGAATTGTAAATGTAATGATAGATGAGTAGATGAATGATGAGATGTAAATATAATATTTATGAGATGAAATGTAAAATGAAATGTGATAAATGAATATGTGATATGTGATAAATGGATGATGTAATGAGATGATGTATGTAAATGTAAATGAAATGTAATGAAATGGAAATGAATGATGAGATGTAAATGGAATGATATATGAATGAATTGCAAATGTAATGATAGATGAGTAGATGATGTTTAATGAATGATGAAATGTAAATTGTGAATTTATGATGAGATGAAGAAATGATCCTATATGCATGTTGTTTATGAAAATTGTATGTGTCAAGTGTACTCAGTCTTTTAATAAGAAAAGATAACATCGTTTGTGAATGAATCATTGTAACTTGTGCCACCAGTACTCTGCAGATGTATTATTATGAATGCAATCTATGTTTAACCATGCAAATGTCTATTTTATCCATGCAAACCTAAGTGTCATTTCAATAATCATTTTATTCTGCTTTGTATCATTACTGAGCTTTACTTTTAAAATGTTGAAAGCGAATACAAGCATCAATGATATGAGATAGACCAATGATGACCTGAGTATTTTCTTTCATGATTTTTGATATTGCAAGCGAACACAAGCATCATGGTATGAGATAGACCAATGATGACCTGAGCATTTCTTGCGTAAACAAACAAGAATTAATCATTTTCTTAAGTGAATTGGAATGTCATCCATGATACTTGGTAGAGCACTTCCCGCGACAATTCACAAAATAATAATGACTAACTCACAAAACAGCAAACAAAGAAAAGGTATCATTCTTCTTCCTTACTTCTCTAGTTCAATACATCATTGAGTAGCTCTAAAGAAATGATAACCAAATGATAAAATGAAAAGCACAACAATTCAAATTCTACTTAATGTATTTTCAAATCATTATTCAGATTAGATCATCAGTGTTGAGATGTGTGTGCTGATGTGTGCATGATATTCCCAAATGTTTAACTAAATGATGTGACCTAAAAGACCTATCCTAGGGGTCTCAGGGACTGATCAAAGATTAGTCTTGCCTACGTTATACACGCAGAGACCACGTAGTTCGACTGACACAGACTCCACTTTTGACTGACATAGACTCATTTTTGTGTTTTTGATTTCCTAATGTTTTTGGATTTCGGATTTTCTGATGTTTTTGGATTTTGGATTTTCTGATGTTTTTGGATTTTGGATTTTCTGATGTTTTTGGATTTTGATGGGTTTGCCACTTGAGGTTGTCATGTTTGACTGCCTTTCCATGTAAGCTGAAAGTCTACTTGTACCAGATAACACTAGGATGTTGCCCCCAAGCCAGGGTAAAACATGGTATCTCTGCTATGATATGGATAATGGTAATCCCAAATGATAGATGGAAATGATATGAAAGGAAACAATCGTAACAACACTGTACCTAATAGACAGAGGAGAGCGGTGAAAATCACAAGTTACGCTTGTTTGCCAGGTTTTCATCACTTGTTTTTATTGTATCCTCTTTCCTTTTCCTTTGTATTTTTATTTTTATATATTTTTTGTTTTGTGTTGTTTTTCTCTTTTTCTGTCATCATGACGCCTGTTTGCTAGGTTTTCATCAAGACAACTTTATTGACCGTGCACTAGATATCCTCAAGTGTAGAATCGCCTGAGATGAATGTTGTTCATGGGCTCCTCCAACATGTCTCCTTCTGGTGTAGACAGTCGGTATGCTCCTGATCCATAGACTGATATGATGACATAAGGTCCTATCCAGTTAGGTTCAAACTTTCCCTTCTTTTCTCTGTTTGCTTGATTTCTAGGGTTTTCCCGTAGGACCAAGTCTCCGATCTGGAAGACTCTAGGCTTAACCCTATGATTATAGTTCCTAGACATTCTTTGTTGAGAGGCTGTCAAATGATTGACAACTTGTTGTCGACGTTCATCAAGTAGCTCTAATTCCTGAAGTCTAGAGATCCTATAATCTTCATCTGAAATGAGTCCCTTTAGTGAAACTTGAAGGGATGGAATTTCTACCTCAATAGGTAATATTGCCTCTGATCCATAAACAAGAGCATATGGTGTAGCTCCTGTTGGTGTTCTGATGCTAGTCCTGTAAGCCCAAAGAGTAGGGTTAAGCTGAACGTGCCAATCACGCCCTACCTCATTTATAGTTTTCTTGAGAATCTTTAGGATTGTTTTGTTGGAAGCTTCTGCCTGTCCATTACCTTGAGGGTAATATGGGGTTGAAAAGCGATGTTGGATGTGAAAATTTTCACACAGTTCTTGGACGTCTTGGTTCTTGAAAGGCCTGCCATTATCTATGATGATTGACTGGGGTATCCCATATCTACAAATGTGATAATTAAGAATGAAAGATGATATTTGCTTTCTAGTGATTGTGGTTAAGGGAACTGCCTCTACCCATTTTGTAAAATATTTGGTTGCTGTAATAATGAACTTGTGTCCATTAGATGAAGATGGGTTAATTTTCCCCACCAGGTCTAATCCCCACTGACAGAAAGGCCATGTAGTTGCAAATGGATGTAGCTCCTATGCTGGTGCATGTATAAGATTGCCATGGATCTGGAATTTTGAACATCTTTTGACAAACTGATAAGACTCTTGCTCCATGTGTGGCCAGTAATACCCCAAACGAAGGAGTTTCTTGGCTAAAGATAATCCACTTGAATGTGTACCACAAATTCCTTCATGGACCTCGTGTAAAGCGGAAGTGGATTCATCATGTTCTAAACAACGTAAAAGAGTACCATCTAGGCCTCGACGGTAAAGGGTGTCGGAAATAATGGTATGTTTGGCGGATTGGCATATGAAGTTGCACTTTTGGTTGCGAGAAAGATCTGGTGGTAAGATATTATCTTT
>VDFB02001811.1:0-17219 GCA_007258455.2 Sequoia sempervirens
GAAATAAATGCAGAAAAGCACAATAGCTCTTTACATAAACAAACATGCCTACATCAACATGGAACAATATGCAATGACAATGATAACTTCATGATGGCAATGAAAAATTTTTGTCAGAGAATAGATGCACTGTCCAACCGAAAAACATGCATTGTATGCAAGGAATGTTACCCAGGCATGCTTGTCCACTCATCAGGTTCTAATGCAACTTGTAAAAGATGTTTCGCTGAGAGAGGCATCCATCGGTTCTCTGCACTCAACAACATGGACCCAGGAGAGCAACCATTTGTTTTGAAAAGACTCACCCAAGTGGAGGAAATGCTCATTGCCAGAGTCAGCCCAGTACTACAAGTCACCCACACTCTTGGAGGCCAGTATAGATATAGTGGCCACACGATCAGCTTCCCACAAGATATCACCGACATTTCAAAAGTTCTTCCACGAAGAATACAAGAGTTGGATGTTCTCATAGTTCGAAGATTACATATAGAAGGTCATTACTATGATTGTTATGTCAGTAGAAGTCATATCAGAGATGCGTTGCAATACAAAGTCAAATATGACCCATACTATCATGATGTTGCAATTAATTTTGAGCACTTAGAACAATTTCCTGAAGCAAGAACAAACATAATGAATATGCTACACACCGTTGAAACCAGTGAAGACATGGTGGTTCAAAATAATGAAATTGACTCTGATGGGGATGATATTGAACGTAGCACAGTAAACACATCGTCATTTATGGCTAGACTTCCAAATAGATGTCGTGAGTTAGAAATTATTAAGAAAACATTAGACCTTGACGACAACACTAACAACATTATAGACTGGCCTTAAATAAACTCATCGCCAATAAATGAATACAATACTGAGGGGTTGCTTGATATGGCATTTCCAACACTCTTTCCAACTGGAGTTGCACTACAAATGCAACCACAAATTAGGGAAGTACACATGCATGAGTATGCACTCCACTTAATGAGATTTCATGACCATAGATTTGGAAGGCATCCAAGGTTCTGATATTTCATGCTTAATCTTATGATGCGCCATCGTAGCCAGGGGCTTGCTGCAGTTTTCATTAAAAAAAATGCTGAAGAAAACATGCCAACCACTATTGAGGACCTCCGAGCACACTTGAAAAACTTACCTGACACACAATTAGCTCAAGAGCTCATGCACTTTGGCTCTTCAATGCGGGGTACAAGACCATATTGGAACAAGTGTCATGTTGAACTAACAAATATGATCAACCAAATAGGGTCTCCCACTCTATTCTGCACATTAAGTGTAGTTGACACAAAGTGGCCAGACCTACAATGTTTGATCTCAGATGGTGTACCGGTAGGAATGCAAACAAATAAATAGTGTTTAGAAAATGTAGTCAACAACCCCCACACCACATCATTATACTTGCATCAATGATTCACAGTGTTTCGTGAAGAGGTTATTGAGAAACTCCTCAACGCAAAAGATTACTGGTACAGGTATGAGTGGCAGCATCGTGGCACTGCACATGTACATGGATTCCTTTGGCTCCATGATGCACCAAACATGGATAAACTTGATTGGGATGACAGTGTAGCAGTTCAACAGGCTAGGAAATTCTTTGACAAGTATGTCAGTGCTTGGAATTCCCGTGCTGCATCAGCAAGAAACAACTTGATTTTTTGATCTTTCCAAGATGATCCTTGCTTACTAGACACAACATAAATATTTGCTACAGACCCCTCTCATGACTATGAAGAGATCATCAATCGTGTCCAGAGGCACACAAAATGTAGAGAGGGGACATGCTTGCGAAAGAAAGGGAAAAAACTAGAGTGTCGATACAAAGCTCCATGGAAAGAGAAAATTATATCTACCCTATCACGTGACAACTGTGGGACAAAACAATATGAACCTGCATGGAATGATGATAGGCTAAACATACACAATCCAGAAATTATTTCAATATGGAGAGCCAACATAGATTGTCAGCCTGTCATCTCGCGGGCAGTTGTTCTGAAATACATTGCCAAATATGCATCAAAAGTAGAGAGAGCATCTGAGACTTGTATTGATATGCTAGCAAGAATATCTGCAACCCAAAAACTAGATGTCCCGGCCCTTGCAGCATACCAAAAATTCATGGCAGAAATCGTGGCAGAGCGTGATATTGGAGCACAAGAAACATGCCATATGCTTCATAAATTGCCGCTTATTGTTTGTAATCGGCCTTTTACATCTTTGAATGTTGGCCGCAAAATGTTCCATCGAATAACAAGAGGACCACATGAAAGCCATCTACAACCTAGCTACCTTCATTTGTACATTAATTGGCCTCCAGATTTGGAGACAACAACGCTACTTGAATCTGCACGATCTTTCACATACTCTGTGAGTCGCAAGGGATGCAAGTGGAAAGAAAGAAAGGTCAAAGCGATTGTCAATGTTTTCCCAAAGTTCTACACCATCCCAAATGAGGCCTCAGACCAGTTTGAAACATTTTGTTGGAGTGAGCTTCTACTGTACAAGCACTTCCGAAGCTTCGAAATCGACATAGGGATAACTAACGATACAATACTTGCAAATTGGAAGCAAATGAATGCATCCAAATATGATGTATGGCATGTCCCACGCACCGCCCCCTCAGACGAAAACACCGACGATGCAGAATCAGATAGCGAAATTGAGGTGGACAAAAGGGGCATACTTGAAATGAATGAATGGGAATTATTTTTGCAAATGGGCCCCTCAAACAATATCAACGTAAATGAGCTTGACCTGCTTGGCAGGCGTGAGTTTGATAGCAGCTATAGATGGGAACAACTTGCAGTGCCCCAGGAACTTCATGAAATTGCCACACAATTCATAAACATGAAAAAAACATGTAGCCATGAAAGGCATGCTCCAAGTAAGTATGTTGTCCTAGACTATACATTATCTTCCAAACAAAAACTAGCACTCACACATATTATCAACCATAGCAAGCATCACTCAAATAAACCATTGCACATGATTATTCAAGGGACAGCAGGTACAGGGAAATCATACTTGATTGCTCGAATAAGAAAAGCACTTGATAGTTACAATATGCACCAGCAAAGCCAACTACTCACATTGGCTCCTACAGGGGTTGCTGCATTTAATATACATGCATCAACTATACATTCAATGCTTCGAATCCCTGTCAAAGAAATGCACCCATTGCAAGGACAATCATTAATAACATTTCAGGAAGAGATGAAACACATAAGATATATATTGATTGATGAGATGAGCTTCATAGGACCAAAGTTGCTACTGAAGATAGATGCAAGACTATGCGAGGCCTTCCCGCATCGACAACATCTTTATTTTGGTGGGGTGTCAATAATCCTGATTGGTGACCTTGCATAGCTCCCGCCTGTAATGGACAAGCCTATTTACACATCACACTCAAATGCAAAAACACTATGGGACCAATTCATGACCATTGTCACCTTAGACATAGTGTTTTGTCAACAAGGTGAGGCTCCAGAACAAAGGCAATTCCGTCAACTATTGCAAAACATACGCAATGCAAAAGCATCACAAGAGGATTGGGAACTTTTACAAACACGCACAGACAAGCATCTCACCTCTAGCGAAAAAGAAATGTTTGACAATTCAATGCACTTGTTTGCTACCAATGATTTAGTTAGACTTCACAATAGAAGAATGTTAAAATTGTTAAACCGTCCAATTGCAATAAGTGCTGCAACTACCACCAGGACTGAAGCAGATAATGCAACTACTGATGAACAACTTGAAAAGCATGTATTGCTTTGTAGAGGGCAACGCATCATGCTGACAACCAACATATGGACACAAGCAGGCCTTGTAAATGGAGCTCTAGGTGAAGTTGTTGAGATAGTTTACAGCCTTGGTTCCAGACCACCAGATGTTCCACTTTATGTTGTGGCAAGGATCGATAATTATAGTGGGCCAGCATGGAATGAAAAGGACCCCAAAAGTATACCGATAGTACCTGTATCATTGGGCAGCCGTAGACAAATTCCGCTCACAATGGCATGGGCTATTACCATACACAAATCCCAAGGCCTAACGTTGGCCAGAGCAACTATCGACATTGGAAAAATAGAACGACAAGGACTAACATTTACAGCTATATCCAGAGTGAAATCATTGAACAACCTTCGTATTCAGCCAATGTTCTCCTTAGAGAGATACTCAAAAATGCATAACCACCCATACACAATTATGAGAAAAGAAGAGGAAGCCCGATTACAACAACTATCTCTAAAAAGCCAAGGTACACAACTCTTTACCCTTTCTCCCTCACGTCGCTCCTACTTCTTCTTATATCAACAATTTCTCTTTTACAAAACTAAACATGCCGTCAACAATGTGCATGTCCTTTGAGTAACTTTTTAATTTTATTGGAAAAAAAAAAAATATTTCCCCTTTATTAGTGTTATAATAAATTGCACATGGAGCAATCATTGTACATGTCAACAAAAAATATTCCCAGCTAACCATTCCATTCCTTTTGCTTTGCAGGCCTTGAAGCCAAATGGCATATATCATAGCCCCTCACCCTCAAACACCAACAATTATACTGTATTTTGTTCAAAAAAAAGTTCTAATGCAAAATTTCTCACCAACATTTTGACTTTTCAACCATTTAAGATAATATATTGTGTTGGCCATACACTACCATAGTATACCCTCCTATCGGCGTAACCCTTAGCCTTGCATGCAAGCTAGTCAATAGATTGGTTATATTCCTAGGAGAGGTGGAGTGACTTCACTCTAATGTGTCAATTTGGGCATCAAAACTATCCTTACTTGCATGCTTTATGGGATGAATACCTTTTTATCCATAATCCTTGACTCCTAATATTTTAATCCACATATATTTTTGAATTTTTTGAGTTGTAAATACAAATACGCCTTTATTTTCTTTCTTTGGGCATAAGGTAAGATGTTCTCCCAACCATTGGTCCTCAACAATTGGTATGGGTTTTTTGGTATCCATAATCTCTAACTCCTAGAAATTTCCTTCATATATCTTGTTAGAATAAGTGATGTAGGGGTATTCTTATTTTCTTGTCTCTAGTATGGGTTATGATATTTCCATAAGCCCCAATACACAACATGCTTGAAACCCAAAATCTCCCATGTTTCATACTATTCATTCTTATGGTCTAACTTCTTGCACAACCTAGGTCACCTTTAATAACCAAATTTTATTATGCAACTATGCCAAGGGATTTTTTCACCCAAGAATAATTGTCCATCTGAAGGGTGTAGATTCACATATACTTTTAGTGATGAAGGATGAATACAACCATTTATTCATTAATATGAAGATCGAGTTCTATCTCTTAATGTCCTTCACACTTGTTCTAGATTTATTATTCAATGAATTTCATAGGATATAATATGTCCTTACATGTTTCATTCATGACCTACAATTCTTTGTTAATTTTGAAAGTGATAGGGCAACCAACAAACTACTATACATGGTCAATCATTTCTCTCTTTTAATAGAGTTGGTCATTTTATCTCCTCCACACAACTCCAAGTTGAAGGAGATTCTACAGTTTTAACTCATGCAAGTCCTAACACCATTCTAGAGAAATATATTTTATAAATCACAAGGAGTTTATAATATTTTAAGTGGTTCTTGTAGTTGAATTTTTCCATAGTGTCATTTGTGTATTTTTAACAAAATTATAGCTTAGGGTTTCCTCTTAACACACATGTTATTATGAATGTAATGGAAATTTGATAAATCTTGTAGCATTCTAACTCATTAAAATGTTGTAATGGTATTTACCTTATTACATATGAATTTTCGCAATCTAGGATGGATAAATAAGAATGTTTAGTAATTCAATTTCATTATTGATGGTATATAAATTTACATGCACAAACCATATTCCTATTCATTTTATAATTTTTCTCTCATAGTATGATGTGACTCTATAACACAATGAATATGCGGGTATGTGCAAGATCATCATGAAAAAAATAGGCCCTTAAGTGGCAAAAAATTTAACAAAATCAAAGTTAGGCAACTTGACGTAAAAATTTGAATGGGTTATCTATATTATTTCAAAAATATGTAAGAATAGAATCTGTAGCAAATTGAATGAAGTTTCTAAACTACTATGTTTATTTATTTTAAAAAATCTATTTGGTAAAAATTTGAAATTTCAATAGATTAGTACTTAAATTTTAGGGAAAAAAAAGAAGTAGGTGTAAACCACCCTAACCATAATAAAATGATAATATTTTTATAAGATTTTTAGATGTAAGTAGAGGACTCATGTCCGATGTGATGCATATTTTTTATAATTTCTTTCCAAGTAAATAATTAATTATGAAATTTTTTATTATAAATTTTAAAAATATAAAATCAATGTCTAACCACCTTAACTTGGTCAAAACTTCATGAAATTCAAATTTTTTTTAAAAAAATATTATAATATGAAAAAGCATAGAATGTGACACATGTTTTGGATTCAAAATGTGATACCATTTGAAATATATAGATCTTTTCAATCAGCCTATCAATCGGGGACTTTAGTGCGTAATTCAAATAGAAAATGAATAATAATAATTAATTAAATTCAAAGTATACCATAATTTATATTTGTGGAAAGCTGAGAATCTCCTTCAAAAACCCTTTTCGTTTCATCAATTTTTGGGTAAAAAATCGTTAGCCACATACCCTACACATACCCATCATATCGTCACTTTTTGGCCCATCATGATCTTGCACATACCCATCATGCATCAATCATAAAAAAATAAATTAACCATGTAATTTAAATAGAAACATCTTACACTAGTAAATTAGGAGTAGGAGTTACCAATAGTGGCATAGTATGATGGTTAAGTTGTTGTGGTTTTGTTCTTGCCACCAAGTTTCAAACCCCACTAGGGTGTAATTGTTGAATGTTTAAATTGGGGATGAGGTCCCCCATTTGTGACCTCACCAGTTCATAGCTTTGGCTAAAAAATATTTACCCCTTAAAATAATAATAAATTAGGAGTATGAGTTAGTTTGTATGCATCTCATGATTTAGTTATCTATCTAGGGAAATATTCGTAGTGAACCTTGAAGGTTTTATCCTAGATAATCATGTCCTACATACCCATATCCTATAGTTGTGTATTGATGTTCTTATCATCTTAATATATGTCTTACTCAAACAATAGGTTATTCTTCATTCTAGTGAGAACTTTTGGGATCAAGTGTACTTTGGGTACTATTGCATGTATTCATATTTGTAGATCTTTAGTTGACATCAATCATGTTAAGGATGCATTTAAGGAAAACCCCCTTGGGTCCAGCTATATGTAAAGTGAAGGAACAATTATCCACTAAAAATAAATTGATCCAATTTTAACTTTATTTATCATAAATTAAAGGTTGTTGCTTTGAGTTTGACACTCGTGTTGCTAAGAGAATGACATAGATTTAGGGGTTTGTGAACCTACAACTCTATGCACCAACACATACCCTAATCATAATAACCATATACATGTTTAGTATAACTTTTTTCAAGAAATAATTTAAGATTGAAAGGTCATGATACAAAAGATTGACACTTTGAATAATTTTATATATTCTATCACAAAGACAAGTGGCATGGATAGGTTTGGTTAGTGCAAAGAGACTATGGGCCTTACCTCTTCTAGAATTTAATTTATTTCTTATGCTCTCTATTATTTATTTGAACTTTAAATAACAAGTAGAAGAATGGTAGGATTATGTTTGTTATTCACTGTATAAAATATACATTTCAATTATTATAATTTTTCATATACATGATAAATAATGAATACTCTCCAAAAATTATGGAGTGAAAAAATGTGCCACTCATGTGAGAGAGGGAATATTATTTATTTATCATTTATTCTTTGGGTACTTAGAATATTGTTTAAGAGTGCATTGAATAGGGGTTACACAAAAGGTCAAAAATAGGAGTTATTGAGCATATTCTCAAGATTGGTGTTATGACAAGCAATTAGCACACTCATTAAGCACCTAGGATTGAAAATGGATTTAATGATGATTATAACAAAATCTATGACACACAAATGTTGAAGGAGGTTTAAGAGGAGTTGCATACTATTATAAGATTCTTGGCCATTAAAAATAGGGTGTTCTTTCTCAATGGGGACTTGGGTGCCTAGTTTGGCCCCTAGTTTTAACTCTTAATTTGGGAAATTATTTATGGTTTTATATTATTTATTTACTCGATAATGGATGCATGCAATAGAGGTTGTATCTTGATTTTATAGGTACTATTATGCTGCTAGGTTATTGCTAGACTAAAGGGATAAGTTGAATGCATTGATATAATTACACTATTGACACTAATACTTGAGATTTTTCTTTTTATTTAGAGGGATAAACACTTTTGACCCAAAGCTATGAACCAGCAGGGTCACAAAAGGTGGACCTCACCCCCAACATAAGCACTCAACAATTATACCCAAATGGGGTTTGAACCTTGAAGGAAAGAACACCAACACACTAACTTAACCATCACACCATGCCACTATTGGCTATCAACACTAATACAAGCTTGAGGTCTCTATGGTGGTGGATTTTTCTTTCTTGAAGGGTTTCACCACATAAATTTTTTTTGTCATCTTAGTTTTTAATATTTTGATATTATTTTCCTTGTTTCGTTTCAATTAAATGGTTTGATCACATGCAAATTAATTAGACCCAATTAATGTTTCTATTGCATCATTTTCCTTATTTTCAACATACTTATACCCTAATGTGATTTTTTTGAAATGTTCTTCTATCTCTTAGATTACAAATTTGTACTATTTTATTATCTCATCTTCATACCCTTTATATATCTACTAATTCCTCTTCCCTTTGGAAACACAGTTCTTTCCATTTCCTAAGTATCTTCTAAAAAAAAGCATTAGACACATGGTAAAAACCCCATAGGTTTTATTGTTTCCTATAATTATATTTACTTACCTAGCATATAATACATTACCAAAGTTCCATTGATGATAGAATGGTTCAAATAAACCAAAGAATGGTTTTATAGAGGCAAGCACATAACTAGTTCCAATAATTTTCTCTCTCCTAGATACACAATTTAGTTCATCTTATCCCCATAAAATAATATGAGCAATTTTCTACAATTATTGTGCGTATCTATAGAACATTGCATAATATCTCTATTTTTTTTAATAATTATACAATCAAATGAAACATCCAAACTATTAACATTATTAACATAAAACAGACACCATTTCAAGTGTTCTAAAACTTATTCACATTGCATTTCTTTATATTTATATTAGTTGTAATTTTGTAGACTAGGACAATATTAGAACTCTATGTTTATGTGTTGAAACCTAATTATAGAATTTTATATTGGTATTTGCATCCTTCATCTAGCCTTCTACGTATTCTCCAAGCATTGAAATCAAGGATGCTTCTCCCTTTTCACATTGTTTTAGCAATACTTTAATAATGTAAAGCTTTAGCATTTTAATCTAGGTAATGAATGTAGTGTTTCATATGTGAGAGTACATGTAGTTAAGAAAAACACATTTCTTTTTCTTGTATGCCTAGAAAAGGTTAAATAGTTGTTATTTAACAAGCATATTTCTTTCACTTAAATTTTGGTAAACTTGATATCTAACTAAACCTCTATCCTTCTTGTTCTTCATACCATTCTTAGGTCTTTATTTAATTACTACCATGTACCATATTACTTGTTTCCTGTTTCATAAATTCATATCCAAGACCTTTTCTTACTTCTACTAAACCATCTACCATGAATTCTAGACTGAAGGTCCTTGTTGATTTTTACATTTAAGATAACATTTTATTAAATTTTTCAAAATCTTGTCCTTCCCTCTCCTTTAGTGATGATGTGTGATCCTATAATAATGATTCTTGGCCTAAGTACAAAACTAAAACCAATATTGTAAACCATTTGTTTTTTTTTTATCACTTATCTAGCAAGCAAACCATTCAGAATTTGATGATGATGTGAATTGGTGATTTTTTAATTTTTATATTTATAGAATTTTTTTGGTAAATAAGCATTGCTAAGGGGGAAAATCTCATTTTTATTAAGATAAAAAAAATTACATTTGCCTAAAAGAGCCCGAATTATTCTTTCCAAGATTTAAGACACATGGTACCATTAGCCAATCCATTCACCCTCACATATTATTCAAGGTTAAAAATCACCATAGTTACTTAAATATAAATGAAACGTTCCTAAGTACCCTCTCCCAATTCTTTCCTCGAATAGTTGCAAAGTCTCTGTAGTGATAGATTTGTGTTTTGTAGTTGCAACAACAAAGATACCGACAATATGACACCCCCTTGGGATCACCTCCATTCTAGCAATGACATTCTCCACCATATATCCATTTTTTTTGTTTAAACAAAGATATTGATAAAAAGTGAGAACATATTTATATTGTTATTTATTTTTTTGCTTGTTTCCATTTTTTCCATATGTATAAAAAAAACATTTATATTTCATGAAAAAAGTTGCATTAACTAACAAATAGAAAAATTATAATTAAATCAAATATAATAAAATTTATACTTTTTGAAATTATACTCTAAAGACTATCATCTAGTGACATTTCATATCATGATGACTTCATTTGATGGCCCAACCTCTTTATCAAAATATATTGTTTTTTAAAAAAATAATTGACAAAAGATAAATGATTCAATCAAAGACTTTTGTTGCTTAAACATGTGACTCAACAAATTCTAAAATACTTATGGGGCTAATTACAATAGGAACCAATTAACGAAGAAGAATGCATACCTCCTTCAAAATTTGCTAAGCTAAGGGGGTGTTCAGTAAGGTGTCTTTCATAAAAAGACTAAAAATAAATGATGATGGAATAAACGTTGTAGAAAATCATATCTCAAAGCACATCCCAAAACGCGTGAAACTCCTATAAGTATCAATGTGATCTGTTACCGGGTAAAACACAAACAGCGCACTGTGCAAGGTAGTCGACTGGCTTCTGTTTTTTTTTCGGGTGTGAGTGATTTTAAATGGAGCATTGGCTTCACGACCAGTGGCCTGTCAATGGTGAAATGAGCTCGTTTGCTGAGAGAGAGGCTGTGCTGCAGGCGCAAGACCTCGGCAGCTTCTCCCCGGGTCTTGAAAGTTGCGCAGATTTCGAGCAGCGATTTTGGCCATGCGACCAGCTGCTTCAAGAACAGGAGGAGCTTTATGGTGCTGGTAAGAACAGCACACCGGTTTCGAGCTGGGGACCGGATGGAGCATTTAGCTTTGGCGCCAGCAATGCTAATGAAGAGGAGTTGCAGCAATGCGGGTTCGAGTTCGAGAGCCTGCCGATTCAAATGCAGGGATGTGGTAACTTTCAGTTGGTTCCTATGCCTGTTTCTCAAGATGAAGATTATGGCTATGGGGAGCTCAACCTCCCTGCATGGCAGACTCAGCCGAATCTCTTAGAAGTATGCTGTAGAGAACCGTCCGCCGAGCGGCCAAGGAATAGTGCCTTTTATACGCTGGACGATGTAATGAAGAAGCTCCCCCGCGTTGCTCCTCCGCTTATTCCTAGCCCGTCGACGAGCTTCGGCATTCCTTCTCCGCAGTTTTCTTCTGATCTGAGCTTGTCTTCATGCCCTCCATTTTCTGACAGGGTTTCATGCCAGCGGGCGTCGTCTCAGCCGAGCGAGCTGGAGACGGAGTATTTAAATCAGGTGCCACAGTTACAGATCTACCGTAAGCCGCCGTATGCTTCCGTGGAGCCACAGAGCGTCGCGGCTCGTCACAGGAGAAGCAAAATCCGTGAAAGGATTCTGTCCCTGGAGAAATTGATACCCCAGGGTTCGAAACTCGACACGGCCAGAATGCTGGATGAGGCTATCAAGTACCTCAAATTCTTGCAAGCGCAAGTTCAGGTTTTGGAAACCATGTCTCACGCCGATTCGAAGCCAGATCTCAAATCAAATACTAACAGTGCCGACGATAATGTAAATATTTGTCTGAAGTCAAATTTTAATAGTGACGGCACACGGAAGCTTGCTCTCACAAATGCTTTGGCGCTGCACAGATCAGGTTCTGCTTCCGCTTCATCAAAGAAGCTATCTACTAACCAAATGCTTCACACTTTACTGAGCTCGTCTAGAATTCAGAAGAAGCTCTTCGGCGCGGGAAAAGTCATCGTTACCGTGCAGCAGAAGGAAACGCTTGCATCTACACGGCCTGATCTATTCGATGATATTTTCAATTTTTACTTCGGCACTGTAACTCTACTCGTACCTTGGCGGAGATATGAAGTTTCCTAGCGTCGCCTATTGTAAAAATTTGGCGGAGATATCATAAAGTGCTGTGAAAATTTTGCTGGTTTATTTTTTTTGTAAATGCAATTCTTGAAATCTTTCGGTGATATTTCTTTTCCTGAGATTATATTTTGGAAATCAACAAATTTTGAAAAACCATTACTGTATGTTGATATTTTAATACAGGGAAAAAACAACTCAAAATAAGAAAGCAGCACACAGATTAAATCCAGACAGCTTGGAGTGCGTTCCATAGAGCTCGGACTGCATGTCCTCCATTCCACAGGAAACTTGCATAACACTAGAGATTTCTGGAACTTTTCCAGATACGATCTGTCTTAAACAAATTGTTGTATGAAGGAATCGATATAACACAAATTAGAAAGTTTCTTTACTTTTAATTTCTTTTCGTATTTAAGAATATTTTTAAAGCTATATTTGACAGAAACTTGCATAGCTTTAGGGATTTATGAAACTTTTCCGGATACAGTCTGTCTGAAAAAGATTGGTGTCTGAAGGAAAAGATTGAAAGTTTTTTTAATTTCTTTCTGTATTTAAGAATAGCAAAATTTCTATTGCCCATTTTTCAAGTAATCGGAGTGCTTTTTCCTTAGTTCCGATCATTTTGTAAAGCAATATGTACAGTTAAGCCGCTCTTCTGGTATGCCAAAGGACCATGAATTAGGGCTGCGAGAGCGTATTAAGTCCAAGGCGGTAATGATATGTGGCGGTACAGGTTGGATATCATGCAGATCCTAAAATTTTCAAGATTCAATCCCTTTATATGCATCCATCAATCTATGGGAAAATATCTAAGTAATTTAGCATTGAGAAGGACTAGTACATGTGTGATAGTGATCCTAAATTCATAGTTCTCGAATCGGATCACCTCCTCCTCCATAACTCAAACAATTATATGGTCTTGAATATAAATTCATGTATTGACTTATTTATAAAGGTAGGGGAATTGGGAAGAACAAATAAGATTGTCATAGGTTTATTAAATCAAAATAAGCTCAACAACATCATGGAATATGATACTAAATTTAGGAGATCACACATTGGCTAGAAGAACAAATATAAAAGGTAAAGAAACTAAAATTTAACCTAGTGCAAACCCTATTGAGGCATCTTATTCATTTATGATATATGAATATGGGATTCCTTCTAAACTATTTATTGATTGATTATTTGATGATTTCTACAAACATTTATTGTTCATTGATTATTAATGATAAATGCATATATTGATTGTTCATGACACATTTTTCATACACATATATATAGAGATATATTAAAATTATATAGAAAAACCATACAAATGTATTCCCTAAATAAGTACAAATTATAAACATAAAATTTCCATGTCATAATACCAAATTATTTGAGATATAAAAATGTTAACAATAATTAAATAATAATATGTCTAATATGTAACAATGAGCAATATCATGAATACATATCATTAGGGGATAGGCACCCTTAATGAATCCCCCCACCATTATGACTACTATCATGTTTTTTCATTTGAGTCAACCTAGATCTTGATCTAAACCTCTACTAGATAGACCATAGTTCCAATGTCTAGGTAGACCATACATGTGTGATAAATAAAGCATTTTATTGAAATGATGGTCTAGCATACATCTCACCTAGCAACCATTATGCCATAAAACATGATCAAGGCACCATTAAACATTTAAAAATTAAAAAATAATAGACAATTATAAAACTAAGTCAAAGGATTTATGGTTAATCAGTAGTCCAATTTACTTGGTTCTAATGTTTGAATCCATGGTTGAAATATCCCCAAGGAAATATTAGCATTGGTACGCATGTTGTAGTGATATTCTCACTCTATTTTTAGTGTATAATACGTCTATAGGTGATGGAGGAGTGCAAGGAGGAAAATACTAGTTACTTTAAACTTGAAGACTTGGAAGGAATAAGTGTTCAAGATATAGGAGTGAAGAATGGAGATGATGAAAGTTGATTGAATATAGGAGAGAATCAGAGAGGAGGAAATAATTAGGTGAGGTGTTAAAACTATAAAAGTAAAAAGTATGAGAATTGTAAGCCTAAGATATCACCATTGGGAGAGTGTCAGATAAAACTGACAACCCCACTAGTTGTAAGGGGTGGGGGACATTATCAAACCTTAATACATTAGGTAAAAAAATATGAAATTAGTGTTGGAAGTATAAGGTGTTTTCATTGATGTCAACTATGTGTAGAGGAAGTTGGTTATTGACTATATATGTTGAGGATATTGAGAAAATTGTAATAAAGAAGGTTTTCTATTTGTGCATGTATGGTTGAGATGTTGAAGAAGTGTTGTGAGTACATGGAGTTACCTTTATGTTGCTATGTCTAGAAGTGTGTTGGAATAAAGTAATAAGATGGAATGACGGTTTTGGTACTTGGTTTCCAAGTGCTTTTGAGAAAATTTGATAACTAAAGAAAACATTGTCTTGCAAGTATTCAATGTATGCTCTGGGATGTGATCTGCTTTTATTCTATATTGATTCCATGCCTGTGTGGATTTGAGGTATTGTTCATGGTTGTTGGTGGCTGCTATATCCAAAATTTGGGTTTCTAAATTGTTGTATAGTGCAAGATATTTTCACCGGTATGTGAACCAGTTGTTCAGTGATGTTCTCTATTGTTTGGGAGAAATGTATTTTCTCTGCATTGTGGTTTTAGAACTTGTGGTTCTAAGAATAAAATGATAAGGTTTCTCTCTCGCTTTTTTCAAGAGGAATTGGGATTGTGTGTTGCTATTGATAAGTTTCTGAGTTATAGTGTATTTAAGTGTTTGATAGGGTTATTCAAATGTACAAAATATTCACACTCTTAAGGTGAAGTTTTTTGTGAAGCTTGTGGATGGATTTTCAAGTGTTCATTACTTACTCCAGATTGTGTTCAAGTAAATTTTATTGTCTAAAAAATATTGGACTGATTCAAGGACGTGTACTTAATTGTTTTATGTGTTTGCATGAGCATTGGTCAACCTTGTGTTTAACACTATATGTGAGACTTGTGAAAGCATGTTGAAGTGTGTTGGGATCTATTTGGGTCCTAATTAAGGATTTATGTAGGTTGCATTTTATTTTTATCCACCGTGGGAATGTTTGGGTGCCGACCTATTTCAAATTTGAATGTATAACGACCAGTGGTTGACATTGGAGAAATTTTTTGAAGAAGAGGTTGATATAAATATGTATGGTGTTGATGCAAGAGGGATGAAGAAAGATAGATGAGAGATTTTTAGGAGTGAAGTGTAATGAGATGCGAATTTCATGTTAGGGTTCCTAAGGTAGTGAGTTGAAGGAATTTGATATCTTTCATGTGAGACTGTGAAAGTGTGTGAGAAATTGTGGTGGACTCCTTGCATCAAGATGTGTTTTCTATGTAACATTCTTCTATCTTCTTGTATTCTTTCTATGGCAATGAGACTTTTTGGATAGTGTTGTCATGGAGATTGCACCCAGATGTTAAGTTTATATGTTGTTATCCTCGAATCTAGCAATGCTCCACTCATGGGATAACCCCCTATGAAATTCATCCATTTCATATTTTCATGTACTTCAAGCATGAAAATTGAGGCAAATCTGAATTTCCCTTGATGCATAGTCTTAAACCTCAAGTAGTTCGTTTGAGCGTCTCTCATTGTTTGTCTTTCAAAAATCTTCAAAATAGATATTTTTGTTGTTTCCCACTCTTTGGGAGTTAGTTAATTTTTCACTCATGTTGGAGTGCTAATTTTCAGCACTCCTACATGAACCTTATGTTAGAAATTAACTCCAAGTGTTGGAGTGGTGAAAATCACCGATCCTACACTTTTCACTTAGCCCTTAAATGCACAAGCAGTGATTTTCACCGCTAGTGCATTTTCCCTCCATTTTTATACATGTCATTAATGTAACTCGAGTTCATTAATGATCTTCTTAATGACTCATTAAAGTTGTTTTAGGTTAATTTATCCTCATTTTAATTCACCATTCTCTCTTCCTCCTCATGCCGATCATTCTCCAACCTCCAGTGGATCTATGTTTGAAGATTTTTCAAGCATCTAAGCTAGCGTTTTGCGTTTTGATAGGTACAATTTTATCTTTCTTCTTCATTGTGGTTTTTCCCTCTCTTTTCTTTCAAAAATTTGATTATTTTACAAACTTTTTCTGATACATTATCTCTATTTAGGGTTTTGGGAGTTTAGTCTTTGTTTATCTATTTATCGTGCCCTAGTCTTTATTCTGTGCATTGTTTTATGGGTGCTTTGGGTGTATTTTTCCTAGGGAATTTTACTTATCTTTGCGCATTATTCTATGATGTTTTTCCATAAAGTTTTCCTACACTATCCAAGTGGTGAAAATATTGGTTTTGGAAAATCAAAATGATGAAAGCTGCAAACATTTTCATATGATCATTCTTCTAACATGTTTGAGTAGGATATTTCATCGCTCAAACATTGTTAAGATCTTCCCCCACTTGTTAAAGCGGTAAAAATACTTGCTACTACATCACTAAGTTTCTCCAACTCCAAGATGTGGGAGTGGTGAAAATCACCGCTCCTACGTGTAGTGATCTATCTTCTAAAATGCGAAAGCCGTGAAAAAGTCTACTTGTACACATTGACCTACATCAAGCAAGACATGCTTGAGCGGTGTTTTTTAGCGCTAATTGTTAGTGCCCCAACACTTTTCCTTCTCAAGTGTTCAACACGTGTAGGAGAGCTATTTTTTAGCACCACTACATTCAAATAGACTTCTCAAGATGTAGAAGCATTGATTTTCAACACTCCTACACAAAAATTAGTTATTCATCTAACACTCACAAAATCATTCCATTTACTCTTTGAACCTCATTTCATTGCTAATGCTCTCTTTTGTATGCTTTATAGCTGATTTTC
>VDFB02001812.1:0-21564 GCA_007258455.2 Sequoia sempervirens
CCATTTCAGTCCTAAACTTTCCAACCCATTTATCAAAAATGTGAGCCTTCTTCTTCAACCCAGTGAGTTTATCAACCTCCTTCTTGATCATTAATACAGGCACTTGAGAAGAGGAGGGTTGTTCTGAATCAGAAGAAGCAAGATCTCTTATGAATTTCTTCATCTACTCAATCTGAGCCTTTAGCTCATCCTTCGATTGCTTATCCTTCTTCATTCTAGACTTGGTTGGGTTGATCACCAAATCAAACAACGAAATTTGCTAGTTGCGGGTCTACTTACCCAAATTAACCATTGTCATTTGGTAATCTAATGCTTGAAGCTTGTGATCATCCTTATCTACTATTGGTGTGGAAATTCTGCCACCAACTCCCCTGCCTCATTCATTCGAGTTGAGAGTATGGACCTCGACTTCTTCTTTGACTTCATTGTCTTGACTTCTTTCATCATCTCTTCTCAGCTCAAAGGTTGTGCCACCACTTGTTGTGTCTTTTCCAAGTTCAATTTCAACTAAGTAGGAGCTCTTGTAGCCATTTTCATTTGTTATTCCTACTTAGGATTCTCTTCTATCCCTTTCTCATGTTCATTTTGTTGTTGTTGACCCTTTTTGTGTTCAACCTTTTCCCTCTCAACCTTCTCCTTTTCTTGGTCAGCTTGTTGTTGTTGAACTTTTTCTTGTTCAAATTTATCTTGAGCTTCCTCTTCCTTGGCCTTTTGTAGAGCTGCTTCTCTTTTAGCACTTTCAAAAATTTATTTTTGTTTATCCTCAGTAAGGACATGCTCTACATTCTCTTCTCTATCATTTCCTCCATCCAAACCTGTGTCCTCTTCCCCATGTTCTTCTTCATCTTGATCCTCCTCTTCTTCTGTAGGAGTCTCTTTGGAATCTGATGGAAGGGGAGATTTTGTGACATCAATCACTAGACCTCTTTCTTCTTCTTCAATAGTCACCTTGGTTGTTTTTGAAGAAGTGGAAGTACCCTTTGTAGTAGTTTCCTCTCCTAGATAAAGTGTGGAAATCAGGTTCACCCCAAAACCGAAAACAACTCCTGCAGACACAACCATATATGTCACTAAGGCCTTCTAGAATGCCTATGTCACCTCCTACATTGTTGGATCCTCTCCTTCAACTGATTATTACAAAGCATTTTTCTTGAGCCTTTTATATTCTTTGCATGGAGGGGGAGAAGAGGAAGTTTTTCCTTTCGCATCTTTCCTTTTTCTACTAGCTTTCTCTTGATGCTCCTCAAGGCGACCATCAATCCATCTTAAGCTCCTTTCCACCACCATCGTGGAGACTTTATCAATATTACATTCTTCTATTTCCATCCAATCGATGGGATCCAATGCCTTAGTCCCCACTTGATCTTGATCGTACTGTGGATCAAGAGTTGGGCCATTATCTAACATTTCCTTAGGAATATCTTCCTTGATTTTGAAGGCTCGCATCTGAGGAATCGCCAATCTTTCATATCTCCTCTTCCTTACCTTGGGTTCATCTTGAAAATTTTCCCAAAAATCTTCTATGTTGGGCCCATGATGTGGGAAGAGGGATGCATAAAGATTATTCATTTTCCCCTTTGGATCAAAACCCTTTCTTCCAATATATAATTTCATATTTACTGCTTGTAACTCTTCAATGGAAGATTTAGCAGCCACACCTGATGGACACTAATAATAGCCAAGGTTGATATGATACTTCACTTCCCCACCTTATGCTTGCTAGAAAACTTTAGATTAACTCCATTTTTCAAGAGAATTCAATCAAAATTAGTCTATCACTACAGTACCTTGGCAGCAAAATGGGATCCCTATCAAACCCAAAAAAGTGAATATATATTGACTTGGGGTACTGAATAAACTAGTTTCCCCACTCACCCACCAATGCCATTGCTTTTGTACTCAAGCGGAATTCTACATTACCTATGGGCTAGGTAATTAGTGCATAGAGGAAGGCATCATTTACCCTTTTGAAATGTTTTTATGTTGTCTTGAGTTCCAATTGGTCATAGTACTCCTAGATTTTGTTGTGACCTGGTCCTTCTCCTCTAACCCCCACAATATTTAGGCCTAGGAAGTTCGACAACCTTGTTACACAATATATAACATATGAAGACATATAGAATTCCTTTGATTCCTTCACTTTGGTGATTTGGTTGTGTATGGCATCTAAGATCATTTGTCCCCAATCTAGATAGAATTCACCCCTCAGGATAACATCAATGAAGTGGAACATCCACACCTCATACATATGTGAACTCTCCTTACCAAATGCACTACTCAACAAAGCAATAATATCCCCAACTTCGAAGTGAAAATCTGATCTTCTGAATTTGGTGGGTAGCTTAGCAATAGGTTTCTTCTCCGTCTTGAGCCACTTCATGTTCATATACCTCTGATGTGAACTCACATCCTTTTCATACTTTTGAACTACATGTGCTTATGTTATGGTCTTCAAGCTAGGATATGGAAGCAAGTCAAAAACCAACCTAATCATAGTTGGAGATAAGTCAGTTATCTCATTCCCCCATGGATCAATAAACTTGTGTTGCACTAGATTAAATGTTTCTACCACTAGAAGAGTAAATTTTGGACAATGAAAAGTGATTGGAAAGGAAGCAACATGGGAAAGGCCCGAAGCTACTATCTTCTTATCCCTTGGAGAGGCATCCTCTAAGAAGGTATCCGACTTGAAAGTTTCCAATTCATTGTCTCCTAATGTTGTATATGTGATATTCATCACCCTAGAGGTGAATTTGGAGATCAATGGAACCCCTGGAACTTGTATTTCATGGTGTATGGGGTTTGATCCACTTTAGTTAATTTTCCCCTTTTTTCTCTCTATTCCACTTCCTCAGCACTAGGTTGCTCTTCTAAATCAGACATTTACAAAACCTAGAAAAAAAAGAGAGGATTTACTAGAAACATATGAAAGATAATGACCTTCAAACCTTGAGAGGACACCTTCAAAATATAATGACCTTCAACTAATGTTGGGAATCGGGTTCAGGATCAAACTTTGGATCAGGACAGTTGGTAAAGGAGTCCAATCAGAACTCTGAGATCCAATTAGACTATGCATGATTCAACAAAAATCAAGATTGAAAATAGACATCAGACTTGGACTTTTTATCATGGGTCCAATCGGAACCATAATTTTTGAACGGAACAAATGTTAAAATTTCCTTCAAGATTCTGAAAACTCAAAGGACCATACATTAGTCTACATTGAAAATAGGGATAAAAAATGCACATTGGAATCAGTACTTTTGATCAAAGAGCTCCTCGAAACTTAGACTCCTGCGAGTACATGTGAGTTTTGGGATTGGGAATAGGTATTGGACTTGGAATTTTGGAGGAAAAGTTCGTTCGGATTTGGAATTCCTAATCGGCCCTAAGATCCAAATCTCTAAGTAAAAATTTGCACTTTGGGATTAGAGATGGATATAGGATTTAGACTCATTTCAAAAATGTCAGCATAGAAATCAAAACCCCGTGAGGCTCAAATTTTAAATGCCAAGGGATTGGCCAAGAAATGAGTACGAAAACCCAAAAACCTAGGGCATAGTGGGAGAACAAAAACCCACAAAAAGAACCAAAACACAAACACCATCAAACACAAACACGAAAACGACTGTAGCGAAAGCATAAAAAATGAAAGGGCACCAATGGGAAAAAAATAAACAATGACAAACGACAAAATAAAATAACAAAATGACAGCACAATGCCAAGAAAAGATGAAAAAAAGTAACAGGAAAGCAACCAAAACAATAACCCTACCTCGAATCACGAACAGGACACAAACTAGCAAGAAACTCGACCTTCCTAAACTTGAATGCTCGAAGACCTCTTCACAACTCGAACTTCGTCAAAACGAAATGCAATTGTGACCAAATTCATGAGAGAAACCTGATTATAAACCAGTCTCATGCATGTGAACAAGTCCACAATAAATGTGGTAGATGGTCATAAATTCAAAATTAGGACAGACACAAGAACCCAAACCCTAGTCAAAAAAGTCAAGTTAGAATTCTCATTCCCAAATGGACCAAAGATAGGAAAAGACAAAGATGGAGTGAGATCAAAAATCCAAATCGAACTTGGACCCTAGAAGAAAAATTCCATGTCCAACTCTAATTTCCGATTTTGAAAACAAACAACAGGAGCGGGGTCAGAAAACAAAATCAGACTTGGACTCCAAAAGAAAAAGTCCAGGTTTGACTCTAATTTTTAATTTTGAAAACAAACAACGCGGGATCGAAAAACCAAAATGGACATGGACCCTTTCAAAAAAAGGCCAAGGTCTGATTCAGAATCTGAATCCTAATAGGCACAACAAGTGTGGGATCGAAAAACAAAATTAGACTTGGACCTTTTGGAAAAATGGGTCAAATTCTATTTCGGGATCCAAAACCCACTAGGGACCAAAACAAGACAACAAGAACCCATGAAAGAAAACAACTCCCAAGGGAAAACAAAACAGCCAAAGGGACAAAAAAAAAGGAAACAGCGGGAAAAGACACCAAGACAAAAGAGGGGGAACCATTTTGATAAAAAATGAAAATGGGGTGGTTATGCAAGGCATAACAAAACCCTCTTTAGAAAAGTGTGGTGTAGGATCCACAAGAACCTTAACTCCTTGTCCATAAATTCTAAATTATTTCTATTGTATCTAAGTTTAGAAATAATTTTAAAACCAATCCTATAATGTGTCTCTAAATTAGATGGAGGAGAGCTCACACTACCAATCTTGTCTAAATGAGAAGTATGATTGCTTTTAAAGAAGTAGTAGTATTGACATGAGAAGAATCAATTAATTTTCAAGAATGAAAATCCTTGTTGAGTGTTGAGATGTCAGGATAAAGAGGGTTAATCTCTTATTTAACTAGTACTTGGGGGATGAAAGCTAAAGAGCCTCCAACATTAGAGGAAAAAGGCATGTTATTGCTAAGTGATGGTGTTATAGGTTTTATAGCATCTTTGTGGGAATTGGAAATGTAAATTTTGTTGGTCAGATTTTGATTATTATCTAAGCTTGGGGGATTGGATGTGTATTTGGATACTTGTCATATTGTTGAGAGGTGGGGCAATTGAATGAATAGTGGGAAAAGTGGTGTTAAGAGAGATATCAATTAGTGTATCCTCTTGCACCAAGATATCTTCACTAGTAGGAGAGATATAGAGAGAGGGAAAAGCATGAGCCTCATCATTTGGAGAAAGGATACAAAGGAACAAAAGGAAACGTCTATCAATTATTTAAGAAAAGGGAACATTTTTAGAAGAAAATTAGAAATGGAAATAAGGTGATGAGAAGGTGGATATGTTGATGAAATGTCAAAAGAAGGTGTTTTTAAGTTTGTGCTTTGCAATAACAAAAGAAAACAAACATTCAAATGTTTTTTTTCTAATGTAAACATACAATGTTTGCATATGAAAATAAGATATTCAATTATCTAATTCCTTAATTAAGTAAATCAGATTTGAAATTATGCAAGTTAAAAATTAGAAGATTTTGCACATGTAATCTAAGTTGAGTCCACTAAAATGTTAAACGTTTGATGAAAAATAAGTGCAATGATTTTTTTCAAAACTAAGCATATAATGATTGCATATGAATCGTAAGATATTTAAATAACCTAATGCCTTGATCATATTATAGAATATATGCTTGTAAATAAGAAGAATTGCAATTGCAGGATGCATTGGGTTCACCAAAATATTATATGGTTAAATGGGATCTAGGCTAAATGTCTTAACCTAAATCAATCATTCCACTTTATACATTGAGGGACATAAAATTAACCGAGAGACACTATTTGGCTATTGTCCTCAAGGGAGAGCAAAACAAGTTGGTCAGGTTTTTGGTCTCTTTTTGTTTGTTATTGGTGTGTAATGATTGATTGGAAGTGATGTATTGAACTAAGATATTTCTTAATACCATAAAAATACCTCTACAAATTACAAACCAAATTTCATTTACCTTTCTCAATTTAGGGCTCTAGTTATGTCATATAGATATTTTCCTCCAAATCACCATGAAGGAATGTTGTCTTCACATCTATTTTCTTAACCTCAAGATCATATATTATTGTAAGAGATAATATAAATCAAATGGATGTTGACTTTGCTACTGGAGAAAAAATATCTACCATATTAATATATATTCCCTCAACTTGGGAATAACCCTTCATAACCAATCTCGCCTTACACTTCTTAATATTTCTATCAGACCTTATTTATCTTTTGAACAACCATTTACATCTAACAAACTTTCATCCATTAGGTAAAGGTACTAGGTATCATATGTTATTTTTCTTCAAATCAACCATCTCCTCATCCATAACCACCTTTCAATACTATGCATCATTAATACTCATAGCCTCCTTTATAGTCTTAGGCTCATCAGTGTTAGTAATCAAAAAAAAAAAAACATCTACAATTAGAGGGACTGTACATTTCTATTTTTTATCTTGGTCAAGTGACATCCTCAATGAATGAGGTGGAGTTTATATCTCTTCAAAACTATTTGATTTATTTTCCTCCACAAGTCCTTCATGGGCTTATGGTTCAATCTTCTCAATTTTGGGGGTTAGTTGAACCACATCTTTCTTTCTATCATTATTTGGCTGCAATATTATGGAAGAAGACTTAACTTCTCTAAAGATAAAACTTTTTATACAAAACTCTTTCAGCTACAAGGTTCCCAAGCATGTATCCTTTCACATCAACACCATAGTCAATGAAGATACAATTTAAAATCCTATTATCCAACTTTGACCACTTTTACCTATGCACATGTGCATGTGTCTCACAATCAAAGACTCAAAGATGTCTCAATGAGGCATTTTTACCCAACCCCACATTCATAATTATCTTATCAATAAGATTTGATGTAGGAGACTTGTTAACCAGGTAACAATTTATGTCAACCATTTCTACCCAAAAAAATTGTTTGGAAATTTCCCTCTCAACATTATTCTATCCTTCTCTATCAATGTCATGTTCATTCTTTCAACAACTCCATTCTACTAAGGGGTGTATGGATTTGTCTTATGTATTTTCATCCCATGATCCTTCCAGAATCTATCAAAATATGTTGAACAAAACTCATCGCCTTATCAATCCTCAAAATATTAATCTTCCAACCAATATGATTCTCTACAAGAGCCTTAAACTCTTTAAAATGATTGAATACTTTAGATTTAGTTCTAAGTGAATATACACATGTCCTTCTATGTTAATCATCAAAGAAAGAAACATAATATATAGATTTGATTATTGAAGGAACATTAGTAGGACCAAATACATCAAAGTTTATTAAATCCAACACCCCAAAAGATTTATAAGAACTACAGTAAAATTGAACCCAATTTTATTTTCCATGTACTCAATGTTCACATAAATAAAATTTAATATTACAATCATTTAACCCCTCAACATGTTTTATTTTTATTTTTTAGGTTTTTTAAACCCTTCTCACCTATGTGACCCATCCTTTGGTGCCATAACATCATTTCTTTAGTAGTAATTTAGTCTCTAAGGCATGAGCACCCTTATGTACCCAAAAATCATGAGCATCAAAAGTAGAAATAATGTACCTATTTGTTTCTAGTTCCAATGGTTAAGGTGAATATTTTGTAAATCTCTTCACTATAGGAATTGAAGAACTATTATATTGAATTGTGCATGCATCTAGCTAAAATAGAGTTCCAATATGAACACCCTTAGCAAGAACCATAGTTTATCTAACCATATTGCACACTCCACTCAATAAAATATCCTACACACCTACATCATTTAGTTTACTTACCAAAAACAATTACTATACTAAACCAAGGATATCCATTAATCCCCTTCACTCGTCCATCATGGAATCAAATTAGGATTCTACCATGAACAATAATATTTAGATGAGAATCATCTCCAAGGTACACCTTCCTACCATCATATTCTTCATATTGTGTAAACCATCCTTGATGTGAGGTCATGTGGAAAGAGGCACCAAATTCTATCAACCATGCACTTTTTATACATGAGTAACCAAGGTAGTGACAAAAGCTTCAAGTCTTCATCCTTGGAGGGTCTCATAGACTCATCATCAAAATCTACATTTTTCTTCTCCTCCTCCTCCTTATTGTTTATTCTTAGATGTCTATCATTTATATTATTTTAGCATTTTTCTTTGAACTTACCAAGGGATTTGGATCTAGACTTATCTTGCTTCTTGTCATTCTTCTTTCCTTTTTCTTTGGATCTTCTACGAATTGCTAAGGCCTCCTTAACTGACTCAAAACTCTCCCTTCTCATTTCTTCTAAAATAAAATATGCAATCACTTCATCCATTTTGAACTTGGTGGTAGTGCTCTCAATGGCCATAACAAGGTGGCCCCATAAATCTAGAAAAGAAGACAACAAATTCATACAATGATCCTCATACTCCATTTTCACTCCCACAGAGTGCAACTAGGTAACTACCATACTGAAGGAATTTATATGTTCAACTAGAGACCCACCATCATCCATCTTGAGGGTATATAGCTTCTTTCTAAGGAAAAAATTACTCACCAAGGATTTAGCTTGATAAATTTCTACAAGATTCTTTCAAATATTCACTGTGATAGTCTCTTCATGCATATTCAACATCTGAGTTAGCCAAATTGATTCTAATAAGACCCTTTTTCTTTTTTATCCATCTTGTTCCAATCTTCTTGTGATGTAGTTATAGGTTTGGATCCGGATACTACAGCCTATAGATCGCAATCTACGAGCACATCCTCCTTCTTGAGCTTCCACAACTCAAAGTCTGTGTCTAATAACTTCTTCATCTTTGTCCTTGATGTGTTTGTCATCTCTTCTTGCAATAAGAGAAAAACCCTATCTAAACAAGCTCTCACTCAAATAAAGTTTAGTACAAAATACCCTCTACCCAACACCTAGAATATGAGATGATCAAGCTTTGGTATCAAATGAAAAGAAGCATGGTACATGAAAATACTTTCTACAGTAATATTTTAAGGAGAGTTTTGTGAAAATTTTAATTTGTTAACAATTAAAAAATAAAATAAATAATATAACCATAGCACATGTGTACATAAGGAAAACTCTTTCAAGAGAAAACCCCACACCCCAAAGAAGCTCAATATATTATTCAATAAACCACAATTATAATATGCTTGCAAAGTAAGTCTTCATGTGAGTATCACCAACTAGAGATTTAGAGGAATTCTTACATTTTAACAGTATCTATAAAACTCTACACACAACCTTCATCTCAAGTATCTAATATATTGGAGATACAAAACTAAAAACTATCAAATCGTAATTAGAAACCCATGAGCTAAAACCACCCAAAAATGGTTCCTAGATTATCCCTCAATCAAATATGTCTTATGATGTGTCATAACATGCAGCATAAGTTGGTCAACAAATGTAACTCCCATGTACAGCCCTTTTATGAGTCTACCAACTTTTTACATTTCTTATGCAAACATTTGGAGGCCATAACTTTTGATCTAATAGGTCAATTGGACCCATTTTTTTAATTGAAGTACTCTAAGAGATCTACACAATAGGCATCCCCATAGGTAGTGTCAAACAATGATAAATATTTATTTTGGCCAAAAATTAGCTCTATAGCCCAAAATTTGAGTTTTTTTCATTTTATATATGAAAATTATATTTTTTGTAATCTTAATATTAGGAGCAAGGTTGAGACACCTTTCCCAACATATACATTTATCATTATAAAAAAATAGAGGGGGAGAAGTAACAATATTTTTAAATCACAAGTTTTTGAAATGGAAAGTTAATTATTCCCATCAGTAAATATTCATTAGATGTATAAACATCTTTGAAATAAAATTTTAATTAAAAAAACAAAATTATTCTCATCTAAACTTGTGCTTATTTCTCGAAATAAAATAAATTAATTACTTGTTGAAAGTAATATATATAATTAATTCTTATTTGTATTTGTACTGTAGAATATACATGTATATAATAAAATCAATATGCTATTAACATTGTGTTGGTAAGATTTAAAATACAATACTCTTGTCCTTGTCATTATAAATCTATAATTTATAGGTGCTCATGTGCACACCCAAGAAAAAAAATTCAAATAAGAGGAAAAACAATTTATTTAAGTGAATAAATGTTAAACTATTAAAGTTTGTATACATTATATTTTAAATGATAAAAAATATATAATATGTTTATATATAAAAAGGAAGATATTGTATATTTTTTAATATATAATATGTTTATATATAAAAAGGAAGATATTGTATATTTTTTAATTATTTGAGCATATATATAAGATATTGTGTTATTGTATATATATCAAATTAATATAGAGAGAGTATAATATATTTTAATAAGCATGTGATAGAGTTTAAATAGAAGGTTTTTTTTAAATAAAAAAAGGGGAATATATATATATAGAGAGAGAGAGAGGGTGATTAAGGTCAAATCGTGTCACTCTCCACTTTGAGTCTAGGTCCATGGTGATGGTTGCAACCTTCATGGGCTCACACCACCAAATATGGTACGACCAAGGTCGTGGACACAACAGAGGTTGTGGCAACCCATGGAGAGTTGTAGCTTCCCTATAAGGTAAACCCGCATCAAAAAATATAATTTTTTAAAAGAAAAAAGAGTTTATAACATACAAGTTAATAAAAAAATAAGACTTGCAAATAAATAAATATACTTATAATACATAAGTATATATATAATAAAAATAAATCAAATAAATTTGTATAATTTCTTATTGTAGAGAAAATATGTTTTTTTATAAATAAATAACAAGTGTGTGTGTGTGTGTGTGATCATGAATAAAATAATAATAAATATACACATATATCTCTAAATGAAACAAAGTGAATGAATTTTTTTTATTTTTTATAAAGATTATTTTTGGTTGAAGATCATTTTCTTTGCCCTCCATTTTCTCTCTTCAACAGGAATTTTTCTTTTTTTTAATTCAAGGGTGAACAAGAATCTTAATGCAATGAATAAAATTCATTGTTGAATTATCCTTAATCAAAATAACTAAACTAGTAACATAATAGTATATTTAATCTTAAAAAAAAATTATTATTTTTAACTTGTTTAACTTCATCTCAATATTTGAGGTGGAGGTTGGAACTATTTCCTTTTTGTAGATTGTGAGTAATGTGTGTTAAAAGAATGACATTATAAAAGACATATGTTGTCCTAGTAGAGGTTATATATATTTGAAATCAAATTTTGCTAGTATTTGTCTCTTGGTGTGTTAAGTTGTTTGTGTCATAAAAAAAGCATAGAAGAGCAGTTTTTACATGAGAAAGGTCTACTCATAAGGAAAAACATGGTTTAACTTTCATTTCCTTCTTATTTTATGTTATAAATTATTTTGCATATGGTGATTGTACTCATTTTCATAAGATGCTTATGTGAAAGCAAAGTGTTTGTACTAATCTATAATTTTAATTTGTTAAATAGTCTTAGTAATCTTTCTTTTTAACAAAACTCAGAATATATATATATTCTATAATTTAATTTTAAGTAATTGTGTTTCTCTCCAACAATTTATTTTGAGTAAGAGTTTTTCCCTTCTATAATGTTATTTCAAGAAAATGTTTATTATTTTTTAAAGCATGTACTCCTTTCAAATTAAGTTGTAAAGGAGAAAAATAAATACTCTTAAACCTATATTATATTAAATGTGAGCTAAGTTGTAAAATTTTAATTTACAGAAATTGAAATACAAAATTTCAAAATTGATTTCAAATTTGTAAATAGTAGAATGAAAGGAAGTTGGCACTAGAAGATAGAGCCCACTCTCCACGACACCATTGTGGTGCATGAACATCTATGCAATGTGTTATAGTCTTTTCTTGATGTCATTCAATCTCATGTTGTTGTTGTCAAAAGTTATTAAATGCAATATTTTCACTAGATTTTAAACTTACCTATACAAAAGGAAATAAGGACAACAAAAATAGCAAACCAAGATATACCTGATTATATAGAAATGAAGTTAAACTAACTAGAGAAAATCAAATAATAAAACAACAAAAGAAAGGAAGAGAGAGAACAAAACCTTCATGTGGTTGGAATCTTCCAAATATCTTTAGCTAGAACCCAAAAAAATAGTTGGGAGTGTCTGGGAGCTTGCCAAGAATGATCAAGCCCCTAATTTGGTGTTTCAAACTCTATAGGTAGTCAAATAGAAAAGAAGAAAATATGTGTGGGCACTTAACCTAACAGCATGTAGGACTAAGAACAAGTTTAAATAAAGCTATGAATATCAAATCATAGGTCTACAAGGATTGATAAACTACTGTATATGTGTGTGATCTGATAAAGGGTAGTGATGGTCACCAAGGTATTTTCCAATAGAAATGTAGAAGGAAATGATAAAAAAAGATGTAATATTATTCAAACAAGAATAATAACTTATTAAAATAATATTACCAAAGAAGTGAGCACTCGGAGTTCTTAATGAGAATTCAATAGCATCCAATATTAGCAATAGAGGTATGATCAGTCAAATATAGCCAAGAGTGTTCTTATTGTTGCATAAAATTCAAAATCAAAGATTGATTTTCAAAATATTTTATTGGAAGTTGAAGGATCAAATTTAGATGCAAGAGGCATTTTTTGAAACATGGAAGTTACAACAAGTGATGATAGTTTGTTGAGTTGGAAACCAAAAGTTTAAATTTTAAAAATTTGAGGAACACTATCATGTCACATGTCTTACAAAAATTGCTCATAATTTAACACATGGTCCCAAGTTAGGAAGAAGAATTGGATTGTGATAAAGAAATTTGTCGATCTGAAGGAAAGGGATGAGGCTAAGGATAAAATGATACCTAAACATGCTAAGGGAATTTTCATTAAAACAATCCCAAAACATAACATGAAATTGTAAGGGTATGCAATTTTTGAGGTTACACAAATGTGTTTACTTTCAAAATAAAGCTAGGTATTGACTAGGTATAACTAAGTTAAACATATTATTATGATTTAAATTTTTTGAGTTGGGTTTCAATTAGTTCAAAAGCTCTCAAATTGAATTAAAACAAGACATGGTTGGAACCAAACATCATATCTAGAAGAAATTATTCTAGAAGTTGAAGGATATGAAATTGACTCACCAAAAATATAGCTCAAACTAGGGTTTTAGTTAGGCTTGGTCTGCATGTTCCTACTCATGTCTCTCTATTGTCCTTATCACCCTTGTGTCATATTATATTTTTAAGTAGGATAAGTTTGTATTTATTGTATTTATATGGAAACTATCCCAAATAGCCCCACATTTGATATTTGGGTTGCTTTGGGCTTGGATGCATAGATAATGCTATTACATGTGATGTCTTACCAACTCATGATTTTGAAAATGATTGTAAGTGACTTGAAAATTATACCATTGTTAAATATTTTGTGGGTCATATCCCCTCTAAAATCATGCTACATAGCTAGGTCAACTCTACTTGGGTCTTGCATGGGGTCCACATAGAAACCATCCAGAATCGCGCCAAAGGATTTTTCCTTTCCATTTTTCCTAATGTAAAGTTTGCCAAGGCATTTTTTAGCATGGCCCCTAGTAAATGCATTCTTCCTTAGCCATATTCTCCCATTAGAATTGATAATTTCTTGTCTTTGAGCAACAATCTCTTTGTGTTCATGTTTAGGGAAATTCCCTAGTTTTCTATTACATGTATAGCCCTTTTTAGATCACATTGCTACATCTTTAGGGATTTTTTCTTTACTAGTCCCCAAAACAGGGTGTGTATCAATCTTGATCTTTCCAATAATGTTCTATGTTTTGGCTACAAGAGGTTTTTGATACCTATTAGCCAATGCTATCTCTCAATAAAGAGGCTAAGGTATTTCTCTTTCTAACTCTTTCAACCAACTGGTTAATGGTCATCTTTTTTATGATTCTTTCCTTAGTATTCGTGAGGAACCAAATAATGTCAATCAAGTATTGTAATTTCTTAACATCTTTTTTCTTGCTTCTAGTTCTAGCATCAAATGAAAAAAAACCCAATATAATCATCAATCTCTTCTTCTTAGACTAGCATAGCTTAAAAATTATGACTAGAAATGGGTTGATCATGAGGATATTTCATTTTCTTGGCATCCCCTTTACTTTCCAATCTTCATAAGTTGACATGTGGCAAGTCATTCTTACTTGCATTAAAAAACTATAGTATTTGAATGTCAAACCCCCTTCCCTTTAGGAAAATTTAGATTTTCTCTAAAGTGCTCCCTACCACCCATGTATACTATACATCCTACTAGACCCCTTCCACAGCCTCTTACTAGAAGTTAGAGCAACTCCTCAAGGGTTTTCTTTGGGCCTCCATGGAGCATAGTAAAGTATTTTTACTAAGTTTCCTAGGAATTATGTTGCCTCCCATGGGAGTCTAGTGGCCTTAGCCTTATTGATACTTAGAGATAGGGGTTGGCTTTATGTGCCAAATGGATCATATGTGCCTTGGAAGGCTAGGAATCCTAGAAACTTAATCTCCAAATTTGTATAGCTTATGTTAATCCCTCTATCTATAATGCATGGCATGGCCTAGGATTTCAACCATCCTCATCATGAAGGAACCAATGTGAATTCAAGGCATCTTTGTTGCCAAGAGCATCTAGCGTGCCTAGGAAATTATCAATTCATGGCTCATTTGGAATGGGAACGACGGTTAAGCCCAGCCATTTTGCACATTAATACAATTTAGTCAAGTTGGGCATTAGAATAAACATAAGAAATGTCAACTTGGCACATAATAAAGGGCTTTGTGAAAATTTGGTAGCCAAATCTGCACGAGTTGAATAATTAGGATACAGAATTTGACAGAACGTAGGTGGACTGAAATGAAGAAGCTCCCTCAAAAGAACTTACACAGACAAACAAGCGGAACTTGGACAAAATGCATTAGACAAGTATGATTAGTTTAGGGAAAATCAGATATTCCAAAGATGATGTATCACAAGCCGGATACTTGCAGCAATAAAATACGGGTTCTTCAAGGTTAATTTAAGTTGCAAAGCAAATCAAATGACTTCAACTTTGTAATCAGTGAACCTCATTAGGAGACTGTTAAAGAAAACTGAAGAAATAGGTGAAAACAAGACAGTCGTCTGCAAATAGCTCTCAAAATATGTGCCAGTGAGCACATGAAGAAAATCTAAAAATACATCAAGAATTTTTCATCAGAAGAATGAAGCGATCAGAACTAAAATTGGTTTTTGACAATAAAATGTGCATTCCCTCCTTACATCTTATTTGGAACATGGAACTTATGGCAATTAAAAGATAATATTGTACTTTCACTGAGACAGATATGGCATTCATAATTTCAAGTTGTGACCCAGAACTCACTCAATGGTGAGGTATATTCATTTTTTTTGTTCTTCGCTCCATTACCACTCAGGCAATCCTTGTCTAATCTAGCAAGAAACATTGATCAACTATAAATGAATGGCCCAGTTTATATGTAATAAAAATAGACTCAAATCGAATGGGTGAAAAATAGCTGTTTTAATGCTAACATTGAGTTCTCTAATTTCCAGTGAATCTTACTAAGTGTTTGCAAACTCATGCACAGCCTTGGGGAAGCCGGAAGCTACTCAACAAGAATGAGCATTCCTACCAAGTTAATTCTTGACTAGATTAAGTGTCAGATAATTTTGTCAATATGCAGTGTTCTTACAGATTACAACATAGCACTTCCAAAGCCACATTTGCGAGCAGAATATGCGTAAAACACTCCACATTTCTACAGCCAATGTCAAACCTCTGTACCTGGATCTAGATATCAACGTAAATTTCAAATCTGGAATGAAGACATGAAAACCCTTGAATCTTGTGCCACTAGTAAGAAGAACGTGGAAAAGCAGATGGTAACTTGAATTGCATACTCATTTACAGAGTCACATGGGACAATTACGCGAAACAAAACAAAGCAAAAAAGTCCTTTAAATATAATACGACTTATGGGATGTAATTCAAAACATATACATCATAAATGCAAGATACAGGTATGTGTGCCAAATTTAAGAAGAAAGCGACAAGTTCCAAATTGCGCATTGGAGTGCAGGCTCACTCTTTTGAATTCGATCAATGTAGCTTATTATTTGATTGGGCATTTATAATAACCTCGGCAACCTATGCTTCTCTAGGTACGCTGAAACGGCAAAATCCCATAGCTTTAATAGTTCAATCTCTAACTTAACATTGTCCATTCTCAGAGCAAAGTGCTCTGATCCGCTTTGAAAAAAAACCAAGCCTTTATTTACCATTAACTAATTTTACCTTAAGAATGGGTTTTTGGAAATAATTGCATAGAGGAATCACCTTTATCTTGGTAACAATTCCTTGCTTAGCACATCGAAACAATAAAAAAATAGTGGATTACATGAGATATGCATGGTATGAAATGTTTCTAGTTAGATAGGAATCCATGCTATGCTTATCTTAATAATGGGGACCATACTCCACAGTCCATGCATAGACAATAGCATAATTTTATGTTTCTCCTTGTGAAAAATATAACAACCTGGTACGCAATCTACAGTAAGCTTCAACATACTTGTGCTTGCTTATCTATCCTAGTTGATTTTAATGCATTTTGCTTATTAATATTCAAGTAATTAAGGAATCCTTACAGCATTTCATTTACTGGATTCATTGTTCTAAATGATTACAAAGGTTTTCCATGTGTATCATAAGTGAGATCACTGGCTGCCATGATTACCAGTTTATGCCATATTTTTATTGCTTTTCTTTATTTTTAAAAACAAATAGCCTCATTGATGGAGTGCACCTTTTGAATCCAGTATACAACAAACTGTTCTAAAATTGAGAATCATTGCTGTAGTAGTCAGTAATGATGTTTCCCTAGAATCAAGAAGCAAAAATATCCTCTCTATTAACAGGACAAATATTACTAGTTAAGCCCTAGACATTTTACCAAGTACAAGAAGTGGGGCAACCTGACTATTTTACCGGTTGGAGCTTTCTAACAATGCAGTTCCCATGTTTGAACAATTAAACAAATAAGCAGCTTTGAAGAGAAAATTTTTTTACAGCCTTAAAATTGCATAATGAGACATCAAAAATAAATATCAGAGAAAAAATAACATGAATTTTACATCTTAAACCCCTATAACCCCTTTCCCTTCTAAGGAGTTCTTGGCCATGCATTTCTGCAATTCATTTGCTCCAGGGTGTGGTATTTGCAAGATGGAATGACAAAAAAGGAGAATTCCTACCAAGCATGCACACATGATTCAGATGAAGATCATATTACATATAGCCTAATAGCACTTTGTCAAGTTAGAGAACAAAATCTAGTAATTCTCCTTCAATCAGCCATCCCATGATCTTTCATGTCTTGATTAAAGTCTTCATCAGTTCTCAAATGACCACACATGTTGCATTCCATAACAGCAGATGGAGTACCATCACATGGAGGCAATGGAGCCATAGTTCCTCCACAATTCTCAACTGGGCAAAGATATTTTACAAAGAAGAATGCATGAGGAAAATCACTTTCTCCTTCACCAGTATTTTCTCCCATTGCATCTGCCTCCTGAAGTTCCACGTCTTCATCTTCCATCTCATCCTCCAAGATAGCATTTTCTTCATCCATGCTTTCCTTGTCACTCCACGTTTCCTCAATCCTGCAACGGTCACACTTGCAAGAAAAGCCATAGTCTTCTAATAACCTTTTCTGTCTTTCAGCATATGGCCAATTGACAGGGAAGTAGCTCAGGCATATCTCTGATCCCTCTTGAATGTCATGTAGAGCTCTAATGATGATATTTGTATTGTGGTCTCCAGGCTTGTCTAAATAATCAAATCTGTAACATGCAACCAATGAGAAAGGTAAAAGAAAACAGAATGGATGCTTGTAAACATTTGGATTCAATCATTTCAAAATCTCAAATGCCAACAACAATACTACTTTTGTATTACAAACATTACAGCTCATTACATGCAAGTCTAGTAATGTCCAAAAATAATAACCATGTCAAGGCCTTTAGCAACACTTTCCTATTCCGTAAATGCTTTGATTGGAAAAACCTTCCTCTGTTTATGAATGCTTTCATTAAAATGTACAAATTTGAACCACCAATCCACATTGAATAATAATAAGGCATGTACTGAAGATTTACCATTATTTTCCATGCCAAAACAATTAACCACAGATATCAATTCTTTTGATGAATAAAATAATACGAGAAACAACATTAACATTAAATTACATTATTTAAAGCATCCCTGTCATAAATATTTATAAGGTACCCAAACAATAAACATTAACCATTTTTGGCAGTTGAAGACACAACATCTTCCTTGCAGTAATCAAATCACTGATTTCCGTTAAAGGAGAAGAAAGAATACTATTTCAAGAATGAAAAATAATAAGTTTCCAATTAGCCATCTAAAATGTCATACAAGTATCCAAAACCATTTCAATAAAATATGTGATAAAGCTGTAATTGTGAAATTTGCATACCATGCCAATTCCCATTTAGTTTTGGGCCAAAATTGATGGAATGAATTTATGAAATTACATATTGGCAAATGGTGCTATCTTGCATAAAGTTGGTTTCATTCCCTGATCCATCTTCCCTTTCCATTTACACTCATTCCCATACATTTGATTCTATATTATCCGCATCTGGGGATATTCCCATACTTTTACCATTTATTACACCTATACATGCACTTATACTCATACATTCACTACCCACCTCGATATTTGCACCTTTCTCTCTTGGGTCAACCTCACAGCATGCAGAATTTATTCTTCACCACACAGAATTGACCCTCAAATTTAAAATTTGCAAACTCCCACCCATTTCATTCTTGCCATGAGCTTACTTGGTACACGTTTCACATGACAAGTTGCTATGTATTTAATGGCATTCATTTATCATCAATTATCATCCACTTCCTATCCAAAATCCTATGCATTAAAGAGAAGAATCGTTCTAGAAATCTTTCAATTTGGAGCATTAGAAGGAATTTAAATTCCACATCAGCATCCGAAGACATTTGCATGACTAAAGAATGTTGTCATGTATTGATCCGATTTGCCATTGTTGTGGTATGAGTTGCTGTTGTAGTTGATAACATTGCAGAACCATTTTAATGTAGTAGTCATTATTGTAATAAGAAAGAGATCAGGATTTACATCTGTTATTTGTTGTTCATTTTAATAAGAAGATCAGGAGTTATGTTTGTCATTTGCTGTTTGAAATGTAATGAATCAATGGTATTACTGATGCATAAACAGTAATTTTAATCTGAGTTGTCTAAGATCTGATTGAATACTAGGGCCTGATAGTCTTGTTATCCAAATAATAAGTGTTTGTGGAAGGTTAAAAATTGGATTTGCATTATTGTTTTGGCTCAAGACATTACAATCGATTGATTCACCATTTGAGAATTCCATACTGACCTTTAGTGTTAATTGATTACCAAAGATAAACGTGTGTATCAAATTAATATTGATATATCTTTCATACACACATACATATAAATCAAATAGAAAAACCATATTAACACAAGTCTAAACCAAGTCCAAATCATGAATCATATATCCAAACCATAATACCAATATAGAGAAAACCATATAAACACAAATATAAACCGAGTCCAAATCATGAATTATAAAAGCAAACCATAATACCAATATCCAACCATGACAAGTCACATAAGCCACAAAATGTCCAATGTCATAAAATAATAAGTGGTTCAACACAAACAAAGAATTCCAAATACACAATTTCATAAAATCATTGTGGGGAAGACTCCCTAGATACCCCCTCCATCACTCCACTCCACTTGTTATCATGAGTCCTCGTATGTGTCCTCGATCTAGATCTATCCTATAAAACCAAAGCCATCCCCTGCATTCATTCAATCTCCTCCCAAGGATTTGGCCACATTCACTTGCCTGGCCCATGCAATGCCTCACGCATCATCCAACACCCAAGTTGTGTAGGTTGTCTTCATCTTGCTAGAGGGTGCAAGCATGGCCCTTTGGGCCTCCCATCTAGCCAACTCTACATCTAGTCTGTCACACTCAACGTTGATGATGTCTAAATCCAATTGAAGTTGCCTATGCTCACATCCAACTAACCCCCCTTGACATGTTCTGCCTCTCTTTGCCTTCATGACATCCCTCTCTTCCTAAAGTGTGGCACATGCATCTACTACTTTATATTCCTCAATCACTAGATGACAATATCGAATAATCGAGCAAAAAGTATAGCATGCATATGGTCACAAACAATCCTATAAGCTAGAGTGGCCAAAACCCCTAGATGAGATGCTCAACCATCACAAAAATCAATGACACCCAATCTGCAATTTCCCCGCATATCATGATTATCATCACACAAGAAAATAAAGTACAATGAAATCCTTAGAAAAAATTGACAAAATCATTACATCATTCCTAGGTCACCATCCTACCACTCCTTGTTGACTAGGATGCACTAGAGTGTGGCAATAGTAAGAGGTGCCTATACATTGTCTCCCTCAATTGTTGGTGGCTCCTTGGAGCATCCAACGAATAGATGAGGGAGGCCTCTCCCTATCCCACCATGCATGGAGGTCTATGGCCATCCGTGCATCATCGCTTGCAACCAACTTAATTGGATCATCTCTCTCATCATCATCTACCAAGGCCTGATCAGTGATCTATAACCTATCCCTCTCACCCCTCCTAGTCTTGCAAATCTTGAAATGACATTAGACTCTCTCAAGCAAAAATGTCTACATGATTGTGGCCTAACATCCAAAGAATCATCTCAATCACCTAATGTGACCCAACTAAAAACTATCATCTACATCAATAGCTGATTAGTGATATGGCCACCATGTATCACCATCCAAAATCAGTCTATCAAGTACCTACCATCATGCCCTAAGGGTCTAACTCTCTCTCCATCAACATATGTTGCTTCTATCCATCGGATTATTAACATTGTGCCTACCACTACAGATGTAAGACCTAGAGGATGGGGAATACATAGGTGCTTATATGCCCAAGTCTACAATAGAAAGGCTGCCCTAATGCTTGTATGTGTCCCATCAACAAACTAGTCCAAATCATCATACATATGAGCTAACATGCATCGCCCCTAAGCATATAGATGTTGATGCTCCTCAACCTCCCAACAACTCTAGAAAAGCCTATAAAAATTGCCAAAACTCTTTGCCATCCAACAATACCAAAATACCAACAATCAAAAGTAAGCACTTGCGCCCCAAGGACACACCACCAAAAACAATCTCGTTGTAGGGGGCTCCAACCCATCTATATCTAAGATGCCCCATGCATCGTTGATAGAGGTCCCTATCCTCCTCCCGTGTGACAGATCTTGATTTGTCTCCCTCACTGGGAGGCACGTGATACACCAAGCATCCTCCAATGTAATGGTGAGCTCTCTAATGGGCAAATGGAAAATGTGTATTTGAGCCCCTTTTTACAAGGGTAATGAATGTCCTCTCATCTACTATAATGGTGGTAGCATCAACATGTGTCTAA
>VDFB02001815.1:0-54402 GCA_007258455.2 Sequoia sempervirens
ATGACAAATAAACTAAATAAACAATTTGTAATGGACCAAACAATTTGAAATGAATCAATTCAGCTTCTCCACTCCAAATAAAAATTTTGGGAGCCTAGGCTCACCGCTTTAACGATTCACTCATGCTTGGATCTACGCATCATAGGACATCACAATTCCATGATCTAGATGAGACAAATTAATCTAAGATGATCTAAGCAAGGATACTTAAATAGTTCCACTTGCTTCTTCACAAGAAAACTAAGATTTGCTCTATGAGTTCTAGATGACTATCTAGTTGATTTGTTCTCTATCAAGGCCGTCACAAAGGGAGAGCCTTATATGAACTAACAACAATTATTCTACTCCTCAACATCTCAAATAGTAAAATAACAATAGATAGTGACATGAAGTTGTGATGGTTAGTGCAATGATGAATTGCAGCAATCATGTAAGGGTTAGAGACGATATGGCATTGAGTACTACCATTAGTAAGTCATTGCAATCAATCAATTGGTTGAGGCTCTTCAATGTTGATTGACCCACAAGTCAATTGAACATCTTTAGTTCATGATTCTTTCTACATTGTTCCTCTCCAAGAATTAACCTAGCCCACAATGTAAGATCAACTCAAATTAAGGGGCCTCTTGAATAAAGAGAGTGAAGACTCATAATATTGGGAGTAGAAATGTGCAAGTCGATTGGTCCTAGATATCTCTAGCCAATCATAGTAATTCCTGTGTGACAAACCTTAAGTTCCCTTGTCATCTATGCCAATAGAAAAAGGGAGACCAATTGGTGAGTCATTACTAGAGAGATGCTTCTACTCTTGTCTTGTAAGCCATAGAAATGGGAGATACTCCAATTGGATTTTGAAGAGCTATTGATCAAAGATTTGGCCACACACAGTGATGCTCTTTGACCTTGAACAAAGTTAGACCAATTTGCAACCACATTGGATGGACACTAATGCTATGATACAAGTTTAGATGGTCCTTTGAATAGAAAGAGAAGATTGGACTAATAGAATCAATTATACTAAAATGATCAGATGGTGTTCCAAAGAGGGAAGATAGATTGTAATAATACATCAATTGCCTATTGGAGCAATGGGAGATAGAATAGGGAGTGAACTTTGCAATGTGGTGCATGTCATGATTTTCAACGATAAACTCCATTTCAATTGTCAACAATGATATGTTGATCAACATTTACTAGATATATTTTACGATTTCATGTTTTTTCAAAGTAGTTCTCAAATCGATGCAATTGGTGAGCCATTTAAGATAGAGGCCATTCAAAAACTATCTCACATTCACCCTATCCCACTAGAAGTGGTCATAGCACGATATCATTACCAATATCACTCCTTTATATACATGATACAACCGAGTTCAATATCACATATCTAGTAGGTGAGTGCACAAGAAGTGCGTGTAGCATGATACTCATGATTAGAAAGCAACCAATATCACTCCTTTATATACATGATACAAGTAATGAGTGATATCAAATATATAGTAGATGAGTGAGTTGTTCTATCACATTTAAAATAAAAGAGGATCAATAAAAGGATAGATGGTTCAACCAAATGCAGAGCACATTATCAACAAAAGAGCCTTTAGGGCATTGATCAAGGTTCCTATCAGATAACCAAATCTTAAAAGTTGTTGATCCACTAATGGGAGAACATAATCAATAATATTTCATGATCAATATTGGAAGAATAAGGATCTCACAAGCCAATGGCATACTAATGAGCCACCCCAACTTGATTCCCCCATGTGTTGATATTGCAAACCCTCACAATTGTTTCACTCATGTGTTGATATTGGAAACACCCATAATTGTTTCCCTAGAAGAATGCTAGTTTCCTCCTTGTTCAATTTTGTTTATAGCAATTAGCAGTAGTGAAAATTGATTGCCCTCTCATTTGCACAAGAGCAATCTAGTCGCCCCCTCACCCTCCACAAATTCCTACCCAGCATGAGTAATAAAATTTACTAGGATTAGTGGATAAAGAACCTCCCCTACTTTCCTTTTCTAAGATGTCCCTCAATTGATCATACAATGATAGTTTGTAACCATCTCTTCTCTAGCCCGATATAACACATTATTGAAATGTCCTTTTCCTTTAAGTCCATGGCTTCCTTTCCCTAATTCCTTATTGTAAGAAATTATAAATGGTACGTGTCCAATTGATTATCAACCTCGAGGAGAAGATGTTATACCAATTAGTAACACCCAATCCTGAAAAAAGGTTATCTCGTAACTATAGTAGCTAGTAGTGGCATGAATCTACTCAATGGTACTCCCACTCAATGGTCTAGGTACAAGAAGCCTAGCACAACAAGAATTTCACAAATTTATCTATAGTCTACTAAAATATCCAACAACAATATGTGTTTCTCAAGATATGTCACCATAAAAGTGCAAACATTCATGTAGAACCAACTTAATATTGAACACTAACATGTAACCAACTTTTGGAAAAAAATAACACAAACTACCAAATATATATTTTTCTAATATAAACTACTAAAAATATTACTATATCGTTCAAATATATATATTTTTTTGAAGGACATTAAAATTCACCATCACCGATCCCTCAACTGAAGTTAAATAGTCATTTATGTTCCAACCTATTAGAGGTCAACTTTATTGAGGATGACCGTATTATAATTCTTATGACAAATAATAACTATATTTAAATAATGTTTGGGATTTTAACTTCTTTTATCAATAAATTGTTTAAATATAGTTATCTAAAAAGACATTGCATTCCCAATCTTTTTTTATTGTATAGTATAGTTTTAAACATTTTTAAATTTACTTAATGCTAAATTTTAAAATACATAAATATTATATACCTAAATTAAAATAATATTAATTTAATATGTAGTATTTTATTAAATTGTATGATAATGAAATGTTGTGCATGAAGATATACTTTCTATGATTTTAGTTGAGAATTTCTTGCTTTGGGTAACCTTTGACTTACTTGTCACAACACAAGTGATAATTCTCCCATATAAATATCTTCTATTAAATTATAAATGGGACTTGCACTTGACCCTCGACCTTGTCTAGCATATAGGAATGCTATACAACAAGCCAAAGACAATTTATCATGTCTTTTAGGATTTAAACTTATATACCATTATTTGTTATGGTAAAGGTAATATTTTAGGTCACCATCAAGTGAGACACCAATTTGGTGTATGAGACCCTCATTTAACAAACCTTAAACAGGTACAAATTATATAATAAGCAATATTCATCATTACACAACACAAACTATGTGTTTATTGTAATAGGCACAAATGAAGCAACTCTATAAACACTGAAATGTGATGTCAAGAATGATACCATAATGCTTTTCTTTAGTTTTCAGAAAACATGGATAAAGTAAATTCCAAACTGCCTTTTAATAATTGCTTTATACAATGCTTGGTCCAAAAGCAATGCATTTAATAGCCTAATATATAAGCTTTTTCCACCATTCCATAAGTACACCTTCCCTATATTTGGGGATCATTCCAATGTCACAAGATTGGAGGGATGGATCCAAAATTTCCCCTATCTCTCCCCATCAATATAGAATAAAGGGGCATCCCCATTATTAGGGAACATCCCCCACTTGAGAAATGTCACAAGGATTGTCTAGACATTTGTAATGTCCCCATCTTAGTCAAATGCTCTTCTGTGACTGATAACCTAATTTTGGAAGCCTGTAGGCTTGTTAGAGGTAAAATTAGGGTTTCCAATCTCATTGGGGTTTTGAAGCATTTTTGAAGGTTTGCATGTAAGAGTTTCAGACGCATGTTAGGTGAAGTTTTTTGGGTTTTTGGAGAGCTTTGGAATGGTGTGGCATGCATTTCCATCTGACAACCTTTTCCGGAACTTGCTATTTTTAGCCAACACATTGGAGTTTCGAGATTTGGATTGTGGATTCTTTCTGGATTTTCAAAGAGCTTCGCAATGATATAACATGCAAAGCGAGTTGAGCAACTTTTTAGAATTTACTAATTTTAGTAAGTTCTATTTTTGGCAATATTCAGATTGGCAATAGTTGAGAGAGCTTTCTTCTTCAGGCAGGATAGTTGAGTTTTTCTGAATTTGGCTTTCTGAGGTGCATTTTAAAAATGAAATGATTTAAATCATTTAATTATTTTAATTGTTTATGACCCCTTGGCCTAGCACAATAACTTCATGTTATTTTTAAAAGGGGAATTGGAGGGTGGACGCCTCATCAGGAGGTTAAATTAATATTTCAAAGGTTAATATTACTTTGGAGTTTTCGACGCCACTATAGAAGATAAATATCAATCACTTAAATTTCCCTAGAGGCTTTGGATGCCAAAATGAGAGGGAGAAAATGATTTTAAAAATTAAAATATTCTCAAAAGCAAGAAAGGGCGTCACATCTTAAGAAGCTGAGGAGTCACCTAAGAAAAGTATAAAAAGAGGCTTTTGCTCTCTCATTTGATCATCCATTGTTAATTGTATCGAAATGTTGTTGGATTGAATTCAAAACCCGGCTAAGGGGGAGCTTAGCTATCTACACCATTCTTCAGGCCTAAAACTATGGTTCCCTAGATGGTTGATTGAGAGTGTGCTTCATTCAAAAGTACATATTGAGTTCATTGTGGAGATTTTGGTGAAGATTTCATGTTTTATGATTGCTGGTTCATCATTTGCTGTAGGAGAAATTCATTAACAGCTTTCATGGCGATTTATTTTTGGTTGTGGGTATTTGTGCATTCTATTTCTATGCTATCAACGCCTCATTTTGCACATTTGCAGATTTTATGAGCAAGCATTTAATTTTATAGACAAGGTCGACCTCTTTCCCAAGCCATCCCTTGTCTTTTGGTTGGATTCATGTGTGCTGGGTAGATTACAGAGTTGTATGTGTCTTGTTAATGTTCTTTCATGGACGCCTAGCCTTTGAGAAGGTTTATTTTCAGTTTCATTTTGAATTTGGTGAGGTGTTGATGAAAATATGAGCAATTCGTTGGAGTCATAACTTGCTGGTCTGAACTTGAAATTCGTTGAAATTATATTTCAGACTCTCTCTTTCCAGGTTTTGCTAGAATTCATGGGCTATATATGCTTCCAGTTCTTGTGTATGCAATTTGAAGGTGATAGAAGAATTTTGGGAAAAGGTTTGAACAATTTAATGATGATTAGTTGCTGTCTCATTGAAGCTTGGTGAAGTGTGGTAAGAGTTTTGAACCATCTTGATATGTTACATTTGCTGGTTATGAAAATTCAGTTTGCTGGTCCATTATATCAGATTGAACATACAATAGATTTTGACTTATAATTCAGTAGTTGAATGTACTGGATGTGTGAGAGATTATCTTCCATCATTTGGTTTTGTTAAGATTACAAAAGCACTTGTAATTTGTAGTTATTTGACATTGTAAGACTATAAACAGTAGTACTGTTCCAGTCATTTAATTTGCTGCATTTATTTGTGTTTAATTTCACACATTGTAACCCCTAGATGGTTTACCGCCAGTGTGGAGAAAATAATAGCTAAATCTCTCATTTCTCACCCATTGAAAAGTGGCAAATTCCCACAGTTGAGTGGATGCCTGCTGAGAAGCAGATGAATTGTTTGTATTGTAATATCTTTCCCCCCATTGAATAAGTGGTAGTGTAGAATTCTTTATGGCCGGATCACCGCCTACCTTCATTTCAATTCGTAATTCAATTCCAGTTGTTGTTTAGTTTCCATCGCCATATGCTATCACCTCACCTTCCAAAGGATCTTGGTGAACGTTCTTGGCATAGATTACATTCAATTTGATTATCTTTTGGAAGCTAATGCTAATCATTGGTGTAGTGTTGGTTTGTGTTGTGAAAATATTGAGAAAAAATTAAGGGGCATATTTCAACATTCTCCACACCTGTCAAACTTTTTCATATATATGAATCAAATAATACAAAAAAATGAAAAATATGAATATAGCACTAAAAGGGAGGCCCATCAAGCCCCCCCCACCTAGATGCAACCCCTAATAGAGCTTAAATCCTACACCCATTTCATTTTGCAACTCCAACAAAGGAGCGAAAGGAAAAGAGAGTAAGAAATAAGAAGAGTATTTGCCATAGAAGCAAAATTCCTTCACAAGAATTTCTCAACAAACCAAAAAATAAAGATATTTTCAATTTATCATATAAAATTGGAAAAAAAAGGAAAATAATGGGTTAAAGTTAGGGCTGGGGAAAAAATCATGTTAGGGGAAAAATCAGAAGAAAAAAAAACTGCTGCCAAAATAATAATTTATCTGCAAAACTCACAATAAATTGAGAAAGTATTGGAAGATATTGGCAATCTTTTTGGTCAATTTCACATAGACCAAAATTTTCAAAATATCATGGTTTTTTGGGGACTTCATTGGCCAATGCTCCAGAAATGAGATATCATGAGAAATCGCAATAATTTCCTAATATTTGATTTTATGGTATTTGCAAACCACTTGTCACTCTTCACCAATCGTTTGCATTGTACAAAACATAGTTTTTTCTTTCATTAGTTTGTTAAACTTAAAGAATAACGCATTATGCTTGAACCTTACATAACAATAAAAAAATAAGTTTAACAAACAAAATACATATATAATTGAGTAGCACATATAGAATTTGGCAAGATTTCAATATATTTTATTGAACTTTTTATTTATTGTTTTGTGATCTATGACTGCTTATTGGCAATTGCTATTTTTTTCACTTCAAAACTTGAAATGAGCTTTTAAAAAAATGCTGTATTTGTTTGCACATACAATAGAAAATAAAGTTGCTGTCCTTGTTTGTTTGTGAGCTAAAAATAAGATTTTAGATTTTAGATTTAAAAATTGCTGTTTTGTGGGACACTTGCGATGTGCTAAAACACCTAAAATGATTGTTGTTTTTTAATCTATATTGCTGACTTTTGTCCTTTTGTTTTCACAGCCAAGATGAGTTACTTGAGTGTCGCTGAAAACAAAACTAAAATGAGCAGAAGTGGGGGAGGCTAAGTGGTGAAGGTGATCAAACCCCCCAAACTAAAAAAAAATTCCTAGTACAATGTAACCAAAAGAAAAACAAGAGTGCACAGTTTCAGTAACAACTTCAAACTTGGTTAAAGATTTGTTCCATGTGCAAGCTAGAGAGGAAGCACATGATCCAATTGGCTATTCCATTTCATATTGCTTAATCTCCTTGCTTCAAGGATAGAAATATTCTATTTCATTTTGCTTTATCTCCTTATTTCAAGAAGGCTTTCAACAAGGCATACAATGCAGGTCCATTATATGTGCCTCCTAACAAAACAGAATTGGGAAACACAACCTTGGAAAATATAATTCCAAGGCTAATTTATTAGTGGGGGAGATGAAGGTAACATGGGCTCAACATTGTCGTGGAAGGGAGAACAAACATTAGACATGGACCTATTGCCAATGTGATTGTCACTTGTAAGTAAGGCCCTTGCTTCCCTAGGGCATCGATTATTTTAAAAGAAGCAACAGCACAAAGTTCTAGTTTCAAAATTTGAGAGATACCATTGAGGCTTGGTTGGTTCTTCTAATGTAGTGCAAGTGGCACACAAATGTAACATATGTGTGCAAGGCAACAACAAAGCTACTTAAGCCTACTCATAGGGACATTTACAAGACCCTATGTATGCAACAAAGTTAGTTGAGGCTACCTACAAGGACATTTATAAGACCTCATGTATACGTGCAATGAACAATGCACCCAAGGACACTGACAAAATCAAACAAGTCAACAAAAATGTAGTGGTAGATACTAGGGAGGTGCAAATGTTCTTATGCAACCAACCCACACCTTGGGCCTCTTTCAATCGTCTTCAAGGAAGTAAATTCTCGAGAAAAAGAGACCGTGTGTGCATCCTGCTTCAGTTTATTGGAGAAAATGGTTATGTTGCAAAAGTGCTTACAACTAATAATTGTGGCATGGGAGTGGACTAGGTGGGGAGGTAGCGGAGGAGGAGGGCGGGGAGGGTGTGTTTTGAACAAAGAACCACAAGAAGAGAACAAAGGATGGAGTGGTTAGTACAACATTGTTGGATGTTAGATACATCACATCTATCATATCCCTCAGTTTTTCAATCATTAGATAATGAGATTTTGATGGTAGAACCCTTGGGGAGATTTGTAAGTTCATAGATAGCAATACTTGGCCAAATGAATGCCCCAACTTGTCAAATAGACCCCTAGACGTGGTGGTTGGTTATATAGTAACTAGTTTAGCCAGATGTTACATACATCAGTAACTCAGAAAGTCTCAACAAAGACTCACGGATTTGAGTTCAAGTCAAGCTCGATAAATCTATAGCCTTTACTTGCAAGTTTGGTTGAGTCTATGAAAAATATAAAAATCAACTTGAAAGTCTCAAAAAGAACACTAACACTTTTTCGTATATTATGTATTTTAATTGCCGATCTTTTCCACTGAGTTTGAGTCCAGAGTTTAGAACTTGTCAAGTTTTCGTCAAGTCTGAATCTCAAAAACACATGAACTTGCAAATCTGTAGAAGCTCTTAGATGACTAGGGTAATGCCTCTATTCGTCTGCCATATTCACTTCTTTTGTCACTTGGATGCATATGAAAAGAGCCTCCACATTAGAGGGTTAGCTTCTCTTTCACAGACTAGCAAGATCCAACTCTAATACCATTGTAATATCTCAAAATGGAATATTTATGCAAATTCTAACTTGATTCCATTCAAATCAATAATTCTTCCTTACTTTACCTCACAAATCAAATTTTCAACTAGATTAGGATCAAATTTGTAGTTTAGCTAAAGTCCGAAAATGAAAAATACTGTTGCAACAAATTGAATACTTTGATTGAAAGTCAGACTGGTCTATGCAACAGTAACATGGGGTTGTTATGAAGCATACGATATGGATTTAAGTTCATCCCAGCAGTCCTAAAACCTCAATTATAATAGATCTTCCAATAATTGATACCTGGACCAATAATGAAGTCACTACAATGACCAATGTCCTGGATGTGATGATGATTTTAAAGGGCTGCACACCATAATCCAGACTCAGATTGTTGTTACGATAGTGGTAAGAGAGCTGCATATACCATATGGATCCACCATATATTTGAGTTATGCCCCAACCTGTAGCTTTATATATGTATAATCTAGTGACTAATTGTATGAAACCTTTTTCACTGCTGCACCTATGATGTAATGCATCAACAGCAACCAGTGATCATAAGGAAACCATTATCATGCTCTAATGGCAGTGATTTATATGATGGATGGTACCCAGTTGTTAGCACACTTCTTATTTGTGTAGATCACAGCTACAGTAGATCACAGCTACAAACTTGATATATTTCTTCCCAAAAAGAATGCAGAATTACTCCAGCTGCCACAACGCCCCCTCAACATAAGGGTAACATTAATATCGATCTGAAATTTCAACAGCTCAGCTCAATGGTGACTCCTATATGAAATCACTCCAAGGAATTGTGGGTTTTCATCCTCCAATTCCAGACCAAGAGGGGTTTCATCCTCAAAATAATAGAACTGTGGTCCAATGCTTCAACAAAAAGTAGAAATCTAAATATAGAATAGCTGATCAATATGCCTCTTTCTCCTTGCTTGACCTCTCCTAAATAGAGTTTTCCTCCAAAAGACATAACTCTTTGAATTTCCTTCATGACCCTTGATTAATATTTGAGAGGAATTATTTTAAAATAAACTTTAATTGTAAGAGACCTTATTTTATATGTTAACTTTACATTGAGGCTCTCTTTATTATAATTTTAATCCCGTTTCCTTAGTGCAAAATTCCTAAACACATGAAAAATGTATGATGGGTGTTTTGGATTTCAACTTGACTTAGTTTTGAAAAAAGGGACATTATAGGAGCCTAGATACGAGAATCATTTTGTAGAGCTAAATCATTACAGGAGTCAATTGATGTTTCAGACAAGCTATTTTTAGCCACTACTAAATTTGGATGACAGTTATTTTTAAATAACCTTCAAGAAGGTTTATTTTGATTCTTGATACTTTTAGCAGAATCTATTTGGTGATTTCTTTATTATTTATTTTAGATGTTTTATTTTCAAACAAGCTTGCTTTGAGTGCAAGCATTCAATTTTTGGCATAGAACTTCAATAGTTCATTTTGTTTTTATCTTTAATAAATTGCATTGCTTGAGATGCAATCAAATTTTAAAAAGCCAATAGTAATTTTACAACAATTTGTGATTGAAATTGCTGTTCAAGCTGATTTGTGTTATCTTGTGAGTAATTTGTGAGTTGAATCGTGTTTAATAACCAATGCAAGCTTTGTATTGTAATGTTTGTTAACTTGAGTAATTGTAACGTTGTTTGCAAATCTCCAATATTCAACTTCTAGCATCTTGTGTTAATTTTCAATCCAATTCTTGTGTATTCTCATCCTTTTTGCTCTTTACTTTTAGCCAAAGTGCACGAGCATGTGTTCTTGTCAAAGGATGGGTCATAAAACTATAAAGTCTCTGTATATAAAAGTTGTTTAGCCCCGTGCCCATACCTAATAATTAAAAAGTAAAAAGGCAGGTTATTTCCATCGTTTAGAATTCTAGGGTTTTAGTTTTATGTTCTTGTTACAAGGGAGCTTCCCCTTCTAATTTGAAGGAAAGTTTATCTTTACACATTACTCCATTTTACATTGTCCCGAAAGGGGCAAAATAAAACACTAATAAAATGTACAGAATTATGACAGCTTACAAAGAACGGTGATGCATAAATTGGAAGAAACTTCTATCAAAGAAATTTAGAATACTGAAACTATATATTAGAGACATAACTACTTTCCTTGCAGTTTGATTTTACATTATAGGAAAATTTAACTGTGAAAGTGGATGATCTGTCACGATGTTGCTTTAGTTCATGACTCCAAATGTTATGTCGGTTATGATATTTTACACATTTGTGGTATTTGGATGTTATCAAAATATGAATAATCATACACTACCCCTCTGTGATAGTTTTTAGGTGACTATAAGAGACTTGAATCGATTGAACCTTCACATTGTCCAGTATGGCGTGGCACATTCTAGGGTTGTATATACTTTCTCATAAATACATGATTCTTTACAGAAAAGTATGAAGCAATTAATAAACATGAATGATATGCTAAAGTTTGTCCTAAATTTTATATCTGTTTTACAGAGTATTAGAGATTATAATAAGCAAAGCAAAGAATAAGCATGCTATACATTCCCAGGGTGTTGACGAAGACACAGAATTAAGATTATATATAGACAAAGGGGAAAAAATGGTGAAATATCAAACCCTGACTGGACAGCCTAGAAAATTTAGGCTGCCTTTATGTTACTGTATATAAGAAGTAATCTACATAGATGCATAGTAATAATACTTTTCAAAATTCAGTTAAAATAAATGGGTCACTGGAAGCCAAAACAAGTAGTTGGACTGCTTCAGGTACTTTTGCATTTAAGAGTAATCAGAATTAAGTATACATCTCAATCTGATCTTAATGAGGTAAGATGCAGTCAGATTCTTAGGATTTTAGTGCAATTTGTTTAATACAAGATTGAGCCAAATTCTTAGTTTTTGAATGCGATTTTATTTCATATGAGCTTGAGCCGCATTCTTTGGGTTTATATTCGGACCATACTTGCATGTACCCTATTAAGCCTGAATCAATCTTGAGTGCACCCAATTAGCCTCACCCTTTAGGTAAATCTAGTTCATTCTTGATTGTTAATCATAATCGTTAAACTACAATCTTACCACATGTCTACTATGATGTATGGTTAACCTTATTGATTGATAGTGTCACGCCCCATTACCATCAAATGACAACTCAGGTGCTCCCACATTCAAAAGCGATAGGCATTTATTATCCATTTGTAATCAGTGCACTTAGGGACCATTTTGCAGGGACAAGATCTCTTTCAGACTACTGAATGAAAATCCAATACTCGTACTTCAAGATTTGGTAATTTATTTCATAGTTGTAGTTAATATATCTCCCGTATGTCCGTCCTGGCTAACTAACGGTTTAGGTTTGAATGCTCTGTTTATACTTTATTATTTGATCATGTGATTATGTTTGTGAATCTTCCATATCTATATAGGATGTGACAGAGAGTTCACCATATAAATTTAAAAGGGGGTGGAATGGGTAAAACCTGGTTGAACTTTGTGTCGAGAGTACGCTTAACATCTTCATAAGTGTTACGAAGGTTGTTGAACTCCTTGCGAGCAGCGTCAGTACAAGAAGTTTCGCCATGCCATCCCAGTCGATCGTCTTCACGGCCTTCTCTGCAATCTTCTTCCCGCTTCCGCTCATTTTGCTGTTGTAATTCGATCTTCTCACCTCCTGCCCGATTCTCCTATAGAATGAATTAATGAAGAATGGGAATGGCTTTGGTTTACATTGGCATGTTATTTTCATGCGCAAAAATTAGTTTTCCACCTGATGAAAAGAAAAATCTAAAATAAATTGTATTTAGTTCTTTGGGGAAGTGTTTTTTAAATTTTTTTCTTTCTTTTTTTTATTGAACAAAGTTGAAGATTGTAAAGAGAATTGCAGCTAAACACTTTTCTTTTTATTCTATTTTTGGATTCATTTATTTTTATATGTAATGATTAGTTGTCTTTGTGTGAAAATCAATAAATAAAATGAATCTTAATTAATATTAATTTCATATTATTAAAATTTTATATTTAATATGTAGTTTCAAATTGTCTTCTCTTAGAAATTTGAAAAAGATTTAGATCTATTATTGTAGATTTGATCCTAATTTTCTAAAATTAAATTTAATAATAGCTTTAAGTTAAACCCTTGCCTATTAAATTTAAATCAAATATAGTTTGATCTAACACCACTTGACAACTTGATATCGCCCAACTAAAGTCAACTACTCTAAATTTCCTAAATGAAATCTATTTATTGATATAGATGTCTTAGACTTGGATGAAGAAAGTCAGCTCGCAATGCATGATAGTGACATTTCATACCAAGTCACGAACACACATCTCAAATTTCTCTTTGATCATACACTCATTGCTCACCATTTTAAAACATATATTACATCTTTAGTTGCTTGTAGCAACTTGTTGAATGCCTAGAACAACCCATAGGTGACTTACAACAACTTGTTGCATTCTTGTAGCAAAGTGTGCCATACATGTCATGTGCCTATAATAACCTTTTATATGCCTCTAGTAATCTTCTAGACACTTATAACAACTTTTTATAGTCATACCTACTAATACCACTTACAAATTTGAACAATTCAAGGATGTTTTTGGATTAGTATTAGGGGTGGAGAAGATAATTATATTATTGTTTTTCTTTAGGTATTAGGGGGTAGGTGTCTAGGGGATAAGGAGTAAAATTTTAGAACTATGTCATACTTTTATAAAGGAAATGACCAACACAAATACAATTTTCTAACTTGAACTAACTAAAAGTGACATTTGTGTTTAAATTTTAAAATAATATAAACTAATGAAATGTAGAACTCTTAATGTAATTTAAGTTTTTTATTTTTTTATTTTTTTTATAAATTAGATAAATAGATTTTTATAAATTTAAGAGAAGAATTATAATTGTTGAATTTTTTTGAAAAATGTGAGGTTGATGGAACATCACAAAAAAAAAGAGGGAAAAGAAAATTCCTTCATTGTTTTCCCCACATAGACTAGCACTTGCACCAAAAGGAGGCACATTGGTTTTGTCAATATAAAAGTATATGTAGGCTAATATGCTAGAGAGTGCATTTGTATTTGTGCATAGAAGATACAATAGTTTTTTTATCAATTTTTTTTTATGTAAAGCAATATTTAAAACACAGTGCATAATTTTATTTATTTTATGTATAGAATTATTATATTTGTAACTTTACATTTTGGGGAATGATGATCTTATTGACATAAGCACATCTTATAGATAGAGATATAATTAAAAATTCTCAATATTTTCCACGTAAAGATAAATATCAAATGACATTTAGAGGAGACATAAATCAAAAATTAACTTGTAAATATAAATGACAAATCTATTCATAAGACTAAGAATAAACTCGGTTACTTGCATGTGACATAAATCGTTGTAGTTTTCAGAGGATTTAACACGAGTACCTGAGAAAGACCAATTCTATTTTTTTTAATTTTAGGGATATGATTAAAATTTTAAGGTTGTATTGAAAATAATATATATGCTTCCAAACTAGGATTAAACTAAATAAAATATAGAAATTGTAAAGTAAACCCATCAATTTTAAATTCTTTGGCATGGATAGCAATAAGATTGACCTTAAAATGTCATTTCACTAAATACTTTCCATCTTCTTGTGTTTCAAATACTTGAAAGGTAGCCTTGTAGCCTTGAAAGTTTGATATATTAGTATTCATAACACAATAAGTAAAATAATTGTTAGTATCATTTGATGAGATGAGCCCCTCTTGAGGAAAGAGTCACTATCATCTAGATTGGGTGGCGAGGGGTTTCTTTCCTCAAAATCTTATAGAGTAATCCCAACTTTAGATGCTTTATATAGAGTATTTCCATCTAGATTAGATGGCGAGGGCTCTCATTTTTACTAGATATGATGTTTTCTCTTTCCATAAGCTAGACATCTTATTCATTTATAATGGTTTTCAATTTTATTATAACTATTTGTGATGAATTGGAGTTGTTGGAAAGGAGCCACACATATTTGTTTTGTATTCTCTTAGATGCTAATAAGAAATTTTAGTTAATGTATTTTAGTCATTTTCTATTGTATTTACATGTTCCAATTATCCTTCATTAGTCTTTGATTTTGTAAGCTATTTGTTGGTGTTTCAATTCACACCTCTTGAATGTGTATTGGAAATAGATAGATATGCACAGTTAGATTGATCTTCAAATTAGGAGGGGAAGCTCCCTCTTTGTTGATTATGTGTAAAAAGAAATACTAAACTAATTGCCAATCTTTTTATCTCAATAGAGAGAACAAGGTTATAAAACTCTTTGTGTCATAGTTGAGGTTTTCTCTAGTTTCGTAACTTCAACTACAACGTTAAGCCTATTCTAATAATGCTTCTAATATCTCAAGTAAATTTAAAGCAAGAGAGTAAGAAGTAAACGAGGAATGAATGATTTGACACAAAAGCTTAAATAAGCTCACATCCAAAATACACCTGAACACTCTTGTACTTATGAGATTTGTAAGCTAAAATAAAGATTACTAAAGCAAAACATTAAACAAAGTGTTGAAATAGATTGAGACAATATATCAGAGCAAAGTAGGCGTGAGACTTCCTTCCTCAATTTACAACAATAAACAAAATTCTAGGACAACAAATTGTAGCAAATGTAGGCATACAATATGTGATCAACCAAATTACAATTGACACAATTTGAACAGATACTAAATAACAAACGTGCAGGCAAAAGTAGGCTCAACAATTTTGTTATCACAAGAACGGTTAAAAATAAATGGGAAGGGCTGCCCTTATTTATACACAAACAAAGGAGCAAGGAACCCTAAAATCTCCTTGTTTTTAACAATTAGTCTTGCCAACATGCAAGCTTTATTTCTAAGTCTAAACAAAAGACAACTAACAGTTAACTAGAATGCTAACATCAGTTAACTGATCTAACTATAAGAAAAGCTCCAACTATACAATAAATATTTCCAAAGAATAGATATGCATGGAAAGATAACAAGTTAAACTCGAAAAAGACATCAAGTTAACCGTTGCTTTAAGTTTTATTCTTGGAAAACATTGCATGTCTCTACTACTAGTTCACTTATTGACAACTTGGGATATCATATCCTCTAGAAAACTGTTAACTGCCTCTTCATCAGGAACATTGATACTCTTCAAATCCTGTTGAGAAGAAATCTTTGTGTTTCTTCCTCTTGAACTATCCTGTAATTTGTGAATAATGGACACCCAAAGCTTCTTTAAATAAAAATTTGGAAGCAAAAAGTGCCTCCATGCAAAAAATCCTAAATTTAGGAGTCCATGCATGCCCTAATCTAACCTCATTTGCATCAAATCGAAGAATTCCTAAAAAATAGGGTGGCCAAAGCATGCATATGAGAAGACATTTTTTAACTTAAGTTGACTTGGTTAGTGTTAGAATATTTTTTAAAAATTTCAACTTTTACTTGATGAAACGTGTTCATTTGATCTTTGATTCTGGACGTCTGATAGATCTTGTGAACTGACTAACAGACTCGTTGAAGAGCATGATCAAATATGAGAAGAATCTCTTGGAGGTTGCAAACCCTAAAAACTAGTTTTGAGGGCTTGAAATTCTAGGCGGCCCTAGTTGACTGGGGTATTTTTCTTTACCAGACAACCATTTTTTGATGATTTTAAACTTTTCAAATTTGTCTTTCTTTGTTTCTTGTACTTCATTCTCCGTTCAACCTCCAATTTTTGACATCTGATGGATCATCTAGTCTGGTTGAGATATTCATTGGAAAGCCTACAAAATTGCGAAAAGAATGACCAGTTTTGTAAACCTTATAAACTGCTTTAGAATGCCCAAAACCCTAGGTGCCCCTGGCTGATTGGGGCACCAATGTGTGCAAGACTTAGAATTTTTTTATGATTTTCATAATTTTGACTTTTTTCTTTTGATGCAACACCTCTATTTGATCCAAGATTATGGTCGTTTGACAGATCCAGTGAAACTGTTGATATATTCGTTGCAAAGCTTGATCAAATCTAAGAAGAACCCCCAGAATTGTAAACCCTAACAACTACTTTTGATCCCTTGAAATATTGGGCACCCCTAGCTAATAGGGGTGCTTTTCTTCACTAGAGCTAGAAATTTTCCTGAGTTTTTCACTTTTCTTCTACGAGCGCATTCACCACCTTTGACTGTGTTGACCACCTTGATTGACTGTGATTACCCTCATCATCTCACGTGTGTGAAAAATAGAAGCTAGGAAAAATGGCTAAGGCATTGAAGCCTAGGCGCCTTCCTTGAAATAAGGCACTTGGGTTCTCTAGTGTTAGAATAATTTTCACAAATTTGGCCATTTTTAGATTCCCCTCCCTCGTTTACCATTTTTTGAGCATCTTTCACTGTGGATTGATTTGTTCAGTGTTTGAGACTTAGATTCTGACACTTAGCAGCTGGCCATCATCCATTAATGACCCCGAAGGTCCTAATTTTTTTTGAAAAACTGAAATAGACCCACCAGAGAAAAATTGACTTTTTGATCATTTTGACTGGACCGATGTGATCAAGATGTAAAATCAACCAATCAAAATTAGTTTGAGTAATTTCTACAAAGATTCTATTTTTAGCCATTTTTCTAAAAAATAGGGTTGAAAAACTAAAGTCTAGGTATTGTAGATAATCTCATTCTGAAGAGACCTAATTTGTCAGATTTTGAAAAATTTGAGTTTTTCACAACATGTGTGAATCTCTAAAAAATAGGGTTTGACATGCAAATTTCTATTTTTAGAAAATTTTTACCAACATCCATTTGACAAGAAAGCTAGAAAAACCCTATTGTTGGTTTATTTTTTTAAAAAAATCTAAAAATAGAAAATTGCTATTTTTAGAAATTTTGACCTTTTTGACTTTTGACGACCATTTTCACAAGATTTTAACCATTTTACATAATGCCTTAATGAAGCAAAAATTTTAATTTTTGGGTACAACACTATTGAAGACAACATAGTTTTAAGTAAATAAAGTGGCATAACTTGGCATATATCTACCATAGTTTATTATAACAATGACATGGATCATTATAGGGTATTTACTAGGTGAAATTTGTCCTAAACTTAAACTTGATTTTATGATATTACAATTTGAGAAAATTAATCCTTAACAAACTTCTTCAGAATCAAGCATTCTTTTAATTCAATTGTCAAATGAATTTTATATTTAGAATCCATAAGGGCATGCTATTCATGTGTGTTAGGTATATAATTGTAGTATAAAATAATAAAAATCTCTATATATGCTTAAAACTTGTAAATTTTAAACACCCAATTTAATTTTGAGCAGAATATAAGGTTTCAACAATTTTTGAATATAAGGGTTTTCTTTGTTAGTAATTGTCACCTTAAACGAAGCCAATATCCAAGTGTTGTTGACTTGAAACATTCCAAACAACTTTAATGTTTCAAGTTTTCATTTGAAAATGTGCTCCTACACCTAAGTTCATATTTCGCAATGACCCAAGTGTTGTCCTCTAAATGACAAAAAATAGTAGGATAAAGAATTGTTGCTTCCTAATGATGTTTCCAAGTCAAAAAACCTGTCATGAAATTGCACTAAGGATTTTCAAATCAATTTCAAAACAAACCAACAATAGATTTCACTCTACATTTGAGATAATGCAAAACTATTGCTCAAACATCTAAGTTCCAAAATTACAATGGACCAAATATCTCTAGAAACAAAATTTATATTGAATGATGATACCAATTATATACACTAGTGAGATAACATACCACAAACCAATGCCACTATCAAGTAAGAACACTTGTGGACTACAACAAAAGAGTTATTAAGCACTAATTTTAAACTCAAATATAACCTACCTTAGAAATTCTAACATAAATTTTATTATTATTATATGACATGTGGGAATAAAAGAAATGTTCTATATAAGATATTGTTGTAAATAGATCTATTTAAATCCCAAGACACATTTTTTCTGCAAGTAATCTTTTGCTTCCTTCATCCTCTCTACTTGATCCACATAAAACTTTTCCTTCCAATATTTTTTGCACCTGTTAGACAACACATTATTTAACTATTTTCGTTTTCATGGATACTCAAACTAGCAACCATATTTATTTGACAAAACCAAAATAGCATATCACAAAGTTGTAAACAATTAAGTAATTCCAAAAATAAAATAGTCGGATCACACAAAATAGGTGTGTACTCATAAATTAAAACATAACTATAATCCAACAAAAATATAAGAAATATAATTTTTTTGAATAGTTAAGTACTGAAAAACATAATATTATTATATTTTCATTCCGCATACCTTTTTTTTACAAGCAAATTCAATTCTGCTAGGTGCATTAAATCTGCATGAACACCACTCTCTAATCACAATAATCAAAACCACTTAATGCTCAATTTTCATGCCCAAAACTTCTAACATATTAATACATGACATGAAGTCAATTTTCAAAAAATAAGAAAATGAAAAATTCGATGGTTGTCTACTAAAATATTTTGAAGTCATCAAACATCTAATGCAAATCATTTCCATAATTAATAGAGATGGAAATTGGTACATAATATTGTACCTATCTACATAAGGGACACCTTGCAAGAGATTTTGCATTCTTGAATTCTTCAATTAATGGCACAAAAGCAACACTGCAAGAACAAGTATTATAGAAAAGATGCCCACATCTCAAAGCTACAAGTTTAAACACAATGTCTTGAAACACCATCACTAGAATTTCAATAAACAAGGAGTCCCTAGAGCATAAGATTTGGGAACTATTTCTTGATCAGGGATCCATCGTAGTCATATGTCTGAAACCAAAGATAACCTATTTTATCTTTGTTGTTTTTCTATAACAGAACACCCACATAACACTGTTGTGAGATTGATGTTACATTTCTCTTCCTCAAAAATAACATACGATTATTTGTTTTAATCTAAGTTCATACAACATTCAGAAGAAAAACAAAACCAAACAGAGATAGAATAGTATACAAATCTTATAAGTAGATCATGTCAATAACACTACTAGCGGATGCTTCAAACAAATCTTCAGACTTTGTAACCGTGGAGGAGACAAATATATTGACGGTCTATGAAAAGGCATTGGGAAGAAATGGGTTGAAGGTGATGGCAGCCTTGTGTATAATGGCATACATGACAACACCAGTAAGAGTGGCACAAACCAAAATAAGGAACACATCTTTCCCATTGTGCCTATGCCTCAGGATTGCCATTATTCCCACAACAATTACTATCATTTATACCCAAATAGGCTTAATAAAAGCTACTACAGATATTTTCCAATGTGACTTGCAAGATCCAAACCCAGAATGTGTAGCTCATGCAATAAACTCCCAGGGATAGTAAAGACAAACCAAAAGTTGTTACTTAACGCTTCACAACCATAAATATATTTTTGACTGCTCAAAGCACAAATCATGAGGGCCAACTACCAAGTGATAAGTATACAAAGGTCAAAGGGAATCACGCAAATTCACCGTCAGCATTTATCGTTGGAAAATTCACTGTGGGAAAATTCACTGTCATGATAAATTCACCTCAAAGAAAATTCACCACCAATAGAAAATTAGTTGGAAAATTCACTGTCAATAATTCACTGTGGGAAAATTCACTGTCATGACAAATTCACCTCAAAGAAAATTCACCACCAATGGAAAATTAATCGCAAACTTTTAATGCGATGAATTTTCCGCCGTAGTGAATTGCTGGTGGTGAATTTTCCTTGAGATGAATTTATCATGACGGTGAATTTTTCCACTGTAAATTGTTGGTGGTGAATTTTCCGAGATAAATTGCTAATGATGAATTTTCCTAGAGCCAGTTCAAAGTACCCCTTACAACTTAGCCTTACAGTCAGTCAGTCTGGAGTTCAAGTCCTTTTGCTAGAAAAACACCAGACATAACAAAGATCCAATAGTGAAATGTTTTTGGTTTTACCAAGCAACAATGGATAATCCAACATAGAGAAAGGAATCAAATCATCTTTTAATTGTCAAAGAAGATCATATCTCATAACACCCTTCCATCATGGAAACTGCTAGCATTTAAGAAAAACAAATAGTTAATACTCATTATGTCTTTAATCTCTTGCTCTTGAAAGATAAAATCCACTAGAATTTTAAATTGTTAGCTATCTTGGTCATGGAAGGTAGGATGTTGGAGAATGGTGGCAAGGGACTAAGTTCCTTTGAGAGTATTCATCAAAGGTAAACTATCCTCAAGCGTAGAATCTGCCAAATCCCAGATAAACTAAGATGTTGATTTGTAACTGTAATACTCCTAGTCACCCTCCCCCTATTTCAAGCGCTTCATCCAGGCCACTTATTTGAAGAATTTTGTGAAGTCTCGACTGACTTTGTTCCAAATCCTTTGCTGCACAATGTAGTCGAAGCAGTTGTTTTTGTGCTTCCTCCATAGCCGGTTGATGGTCTTGAGATCAGAGGTAGGGATGAACTAAAGCTCTAAGATAAAAACATGTAGTTTCTCTTGATTATGACATCCACTACAAGCACCATTAACAGCTGCCCCATCTCTTGGTTTGCTAAAGTCCACTTGACTGAAAATACATGAAATAATGGTGATTGCAAGTGCTTACTAAAATGAAAGGTCGATCAATTGAGAAAATCAAATCCTAAAAATCAAATCAAATCTCCCAAATGAAATAAAATCTCATTTCGAATCATATCTTATTTTTCAATGATCTCCAACGACTTAGACTTATTTACAGGTGATAAAAAATTGTTTATTTCTAATCATATATATGTTGTTGGCTTCTATGAGACCATAAAGAGGAATTAATTATGATATTTATATAGGGATTGCATGTGACTTTGTTTAGTCCTAATTAATACATAAGATACATGTTTACTTCAAAAAGAGAGATTTTACTTACATACACCTTGTGAAATAATATATAATGTAAATGTGAAATGATTTTTCTTATGCACATCCATTAACAAGATCTCATACATAAATTTATTGCTTCATTTCATAATTATAAGATTTTTTTTTTACTTTTCTACCATTTTAAAATATTTTTTTTTGTAGAGATTATATTAGATATCTTATTTAGAGGATTACAACATGAAAACACTAGAGATGATTTTTTAGTTTTGTTGGGTAGATATGAGATTGTTGAAAAATAATATGTCTAGTTTCTTGCAATTTACTATATGCACAAGTATTAATTTATTCCATTGATTCAAATAAGCAGTAAAAAATGATCATATATTCACATAAAATAGTCGCCCTTAAAAAGTTTATTGTATTTTCCATTGTGGATCAATTTTAATTATTCTAGTATAAAATTATTTTTAATGTATTTTATTTTCATGTAATATTTTATCAAAATTCATTCAAGACTTTTCATTTGGAGCCGGGTGTGATAGTGGTGAAAATAAAACTTTCAAATAAAAAGGGGTATAAAAATGTCATTAAAAAAAGTATAGGTACCTAAGATATGTTAAAAAGACAGGATATTAGGAATTTGTAGTAGAAGAGGGTATAAAATACTTCATGATATAGGGGTAGAAATGAAAATTAGGGGTGTTATTTAAGACTCCATGATTGAAGGCAATATAGGATAAGTTTACTAAGTGAATCCATTGGAAGGGGTTCCCATGCCAAGCACAAGAAAATTTATCAATTTTTGTTGGCACCACCATATGTTCAAATACCTAAGGCAAATAATTTTCTATCAAAATCTAACATGTTCATTTTTATAGAAATTGTTCAAGATCATAGATACAAGGATCATATATGTAATTGTGAAATCAACCTAGAATAGAAAATAGTAAATTCTACGAACTAAATGGAATAATTAGACACAAAGATAATCTTTATATGAGTGAATAAAGCAAAGTATATCATCATTTTATATAATGTTCTACATCGAATACTAGAACTAAATGTCTTAATCATTTGCATTAATATGCATACTTATTTATGAACATGTTTTAGTAATTATTTTTCTATTGCCTCTAATATCTAGGAATCAACTAGCAAGAGTTTAATTACACACTACAATATCATTGCATGAGCATATCATCAACATCAACGTCGATAAGAATTTAAATAGCCATTTGCATGGATCCAAGGATTTGACTGAGGTGAGAGGTGGGGAGAATTAGGTACCTCCCATGCCAAGCATAACAAATTTAACTAGAGTATTGATACCACCATGTTTACATGCCCAAGGCAAGTAGAATTGTGATAAAATCCAACATTAGGTTCATTTCCATGGAAAATATTCAAGATTGTAGCTACAAGGATCACATCCATAATTGTGAAAATGACCCAAAGAAAAAGATAGTAAAATTTATAGTTTATATGGAGTCATCTAACAAAAAGATAATCTCTAGATGATAGATGAATCACATGACAATATATCTACCATAGAATATTCTATGTCAAACCCTACAACTAAGTATCTTAATAATCTTCATTAATTTATGTTATGTCATATCCATACAAAAAAATTGTATTGTGTCAAGTTTTAAAACTAAAGTATGTTTTTATACTACAAGTTATGATCAAGTCTTGTTCAATTGATTTTTTAAAAATCTTTTTGCCATATTTTGAATGCTTTTAAGATCATGGAATAAGGCTCTTGAAGACATATGTCCCAATGGAGGAAAGAAGTTCCTAAATAAATAAAATTGTTAAGGTTGAGATTAAGAATTCACTTGTACATAAAGGATTGGAAAATAGAGATAGCATTCAAAGGTGCATGTGTGAAGGAGAAGTGTGCAATTGCTAAAGGTGGAAATATAATTTCAAAAAGCCTTTATATAGGTGCACATCTAATTATAAAGGGTGTATAGATAACAAAACAAGGACAAAGCTACATATAGAGGTGTGCACCTACAAGGTTGGGATGCACTTGAAAAATAAAATTTGAATTATAATCAATCTATCGCATAGCTAAACACTATGGGATTTAGGGGTGCCCTTCAATAAAGAGGGTTTGCCTTCACAATTAAAGAATGGTGTAAAGGTGTGCATCTAGAGCATTACCATGTGCCTTATCAAAGAAAATTTTTGGTTTTAAATTTTAAAAATTGTATGCCACATAGTAAGGTATGGGCTTGACTCCTATAAGTATGCCTCATAAGAGAGGCTTTCAAAGTAATCTTAATTATCAATACATATGTGCGCACCTAAGCATGAAGGGAACAAATCCCCAAGAGAATATTCAAATCTAGTTATCAGGGGCATGTTTGGGTGTAAGTTCACACCTTAGCAAAGATTTTTTTGCTCACATCAAAGTTTTCTTGAAGTTGAAGTTTACATGAAAGAAAACAAAATTGCAAAAATACTTCTTAATCTAATATTTGAGGAGAAATATGTACAAATAAATTTAATATTTGCAATTACCAAAGATGTGTAAATTATTAGAATTAAGACACCACCAACCTTATAAATCCTATGTATTTAATTATTCTAAGATATTATTTGTAAATTTATTCACAAAGAATGTGATATCCATTGACAATGGTAATTCTTTTTGGTAAATTGCTACCATGTGGATAGCTCCCATTAAGATCTACATAATGCATTTTTTATTAAGCTTATTAGTGTAGGATTATACAAAGGCCCAAGATGATCTCTTGGAGTCTCTCGATTTATAAGAGAGATAGGTGGTCATTCTAGTGCGCCATGAAGAAAGCATGTGAGTTTGTCTCAAAGGAGAGTGATGGTTTGCTTGAGGTATTCATTTTTATTTACAACGGAAATGCAAATGGCATTGCCAACCAGGCCCGAAGACATATTTTTACTCAACTTTGATACAATGCTCATCGCCTCCCTTCTAAGAGCAGGCATCACACATTTGCTTATTGTTGTTATGCCCCACCGAGCTTCACCCATTTTCCTAACCACATTATATGGGAACACTTCCAAGATCTTAACTTCATGTATGTGAGCATGTGTTAGATGTTTTTTTGACGACGATCTCTTGGATATCCTTCTCATTTTTCTCCAATGTTATGGATAAAATGCGGTGGAGTTGTGCTACAATGTCCCCCTTTTTGCAATTGCATTTTATGCTCGGGCAGTCCATGCGATCGTCCATTTTGAGATAGTTATGAAGCCAATCACGCCATAAATTCATATTGAGTTCTGATCAAATGACACGAAGGAAGTCTTTGTGGGCGAGTTTTTGGTCTATGCATCCCTTTGGGAATAGGCACCTCTAGCTCAAATGCCAGTTCCATATTGATCCTCGATATCTTCTATCGAAGATTTTTTGCTTTGATCAAGTTGTCCAAGCCGTCCCACATGTTCGCACAGTTCGATATTTTAATTTTTTTCACTCCGATCTATACCTATATTGAAGATAAAATTTGTGATTTGATTAGCTTTCCTGTAAACATGCATGATTGTGTACTTTCCAATTGTGTCTAGGTACAAATATATGTATTTAATTGATTTCATGAATTTCTTGCAAAGAGTCTTTTGGGAAGACCCACTGTTTCACCTCTGTGAGCATCATCTAGATGCAATGAGTGCTAAGTGGACCATTCATTATCATGAGAGATGGGTTCTTGTGAAACACTACTCATGAAACATGGGTCAATTGAGTTTGATTCAAAAAAACTACATGGTTGAATTTTGATAGCAATATCATAATTTGACATGTTGTGGAAAATACCTCTTACTTATCAATTGATGAGCTAAAGGAGCTCTATAATGAATGGCTCATAAGGCACAACATTTGCTAAAGGTTTTGCAAGTGGGGTTGCAAGATAAGTGGGCTTAACCTTGGGGAAAACTCCATGGTTAAGCGCGCTTGAGTTGGAGTAGTACTGGATGGGTGACCTCTAGAAGGCCCAATGCTTCACCTCTATGAGCATCACCTAGATGCCATGAGTACTAAGTGGATGATTCATTATCATGAGAGATGGGTTCTTTTGAACCACTACTCATGAAACATGGGTCAATGAGTTTGACTCAAAAAACTACATGGTTGGATCTTGATAGCAATATCATAATTTGACACATTGTGGAAAATACCTCCAACTTATCAAGAGCCATCTTGTTTAAAATAACTTGAATCACTATTAATGAGTACCATCCAATATCAATCAAACAAATGTTTTCTTTCATGCATAGCTTGACACCTTCTAAAAGGGCAAAAAATTCCATGTCATTGGTGGTTCCCTCGAGCAACTTGAGGGAACCAACCCAACAAAGGTCACCTTAGTTATTATTACATATGATGAATCTAGCTCTAGACATGCCAAGGTTGCCTATGGATCCACCATCAAAATTATATTTTAGTTTGTCACGTGGGGGAGTCATTCATTTTGTGTTCTTCCTTTTTTATTTTTCTATATTTGGATTGCATCCCATACGAGGGTTTTTTTAGTAGTGACAATTCCTTACAAATACCATTGTCCCAAGAGATGAATTTCCATTTTTATTTATTTTTTATTCATGAGTTTTGGTGCTCGCTTATTCAAATTTCAATTTTTTTGAGGATTCTCGATTCTAGGGAAGAGGATTTTTCCTTAAAAATTCAAGTGTGTTACATTTTTTTATGATATAACTCTTTTTTGTTTCCTAACAGTGATCTTTCATGTTCTAAATGTAGATAGAAATGCTTGTAATTATGTTAGACACACACCGGATTCCACCTTGCATTTTGTTTTCTCTTACTAAGTATTCCGTGTAGGGTCAGGTATTCTTTGAGTTAGTAAGAATTTTGGTGAAGCATGTCGCTTCGTGGTTTGGTGGAAAAGTGCCTGAACCATGTTCTTGTCCACCAGATGTGGCGAGCGTTGAAGAGGAATTACATGGAATTCTATCTTTTGATTATTGTACTTTATACTATATGATGTAAAACTTGAGTTGATTAAGTGGTGATGTTAGCCTAGTCAAACTAGGTAATTTTGACAATTTGACATTTGGAAATGAATATAAATTATTATTTTGGACATATTGAGCTATGACAGAAAATAGCTATTCGATTTATGTCTTTAATTTAATATTGATAATGTCATAATTAATTTAATGGTGTTATTTAAGAATGACACACTACACATCATCACAAGCATATTGCATCCTTTTCTACACCATCATTGATCTTGGTTCATTATCATTTTGTTGATTTTTTTGGGGGCATATAATTAAGTAGAATATGATCCTCACTTACCAACTTCCCAAATGATGTATATATAAGCCACCCCACTTTAGACATAGGCACAACGAGATGAGGCAAATATACTATAACCATCCACCCCTACTAGTTTACTTTTATAAATTGAAGTTCAATTTTGTGTGTTGAATTAGTTTTAAATACATGTTGATTTGAATTAAAATATAGCAAAATCAAAGTATAAATTTTGAGGTGTTCATCTATGCAAGGCCCTAATTTTAGCAAATTGGAGAATCAATTCTTAGCAGCTTCAACAACATATTCCTCTCTAGAATCGAATTAAGTATATTATTTTATTTATTTAAACTCCGCATTTAATTTCAATGTCATTCCCAACTCATATATCTTGGCTTATTATTCATCAGTTTCTTTAATTATTTAGTTAGCCTATAATTTTATGTAAGTGTGATTTATTTTCATTACAATCATGTAATGAATATTAAAAACTAAAAAAAAAGATTCCTTCTCATAAAGGAGAATATCCAATTTATCTTATAACTTTGTAGCATAGAAAAAACCTTTTGTTTTACACCACTTGACATATATGATTATGTTCTTAAGGGGACCCTTCTAGAATTAACTAATTTATACACATGTTTATGTTCTTAAGTGGCCTTGGTTTCTAAAATACCTTGAGTTATGTGTCTTGGGTTGTGTATTTATACTTTAAAGCTTACATAACAAGTCCCATAGCGCTCTTTAACATCATCCTTATTTTCCATGCATTAGATAGTAATAGGAAAATATTTCTAAAAGAATGAGAGATTGGATTTTGTTCTTGATAATTTTACATGAATAAAAGATTATTTCATCCTAGAAGGATAAGATTGGTGCTATACAGTTTTTCCCCGTGTAATTAGATTAACAAGATTCAATTGTGTCTGGTCCTAGATCTATAATGCAATGTTAAATCTTGTATATCAATTACAAAGTCCACATCACAAGATACACTAAATCTCATTTCGATTCAACAAATGTTTAATTCTAACTTCATTTAACTCATATCAATCCATTTATCAAACTTATCTCCATATTATTTGGCTTTTTTATTTAAAATTAATTTGTTAATCTAAATATCTCAAAATGATACATAAAAAATATGACCAACACTATTTATTTTTATCTTCCTAACATCAAATTAAACTAATGAATGCTTAGAGCGAAGATGTTTATAGTTAAATAAACTAAAAAGTTAATATAACTATAAGATCTTGAATGATTAAAAACTAATGAAATTAAAAAATCTATATAATTAGAACATAGTGTTTTTTAGCACCATCCTTATTTTGCTTGCATTAGATACCACTAGGAAAACACTTCTAAGTATGAAAGATTGGATTTTTCTCTCGATAGTTTTACATGAATAAAAATGATCACATTACTAGAAGGACAAGATTGCTGCTATGATTTATCCTATGTACTTAGATTCATAGGATTCAGTTATCTTTGGTCCTAGATCTATAATGCAATCTTAGATCTTGTATACTAATTACAAAGTCCACATCACGAGATACATAAACCCTAACTCTTATTTTCATTCAACAAATGCTTAATTCTAACTTCACGTAACTCACATAAATCTATTTATCAAACCCAACTCCATATTATTAGGATTTTTATTTAAAATTATTATTTTTACCTAAATATTTCAAGAAGATGCATGGAAAAATCAACCAACACTATTTATTTTTATCTCCCTAACATTAAATTAAAATAATAATTGTTTGGAGTGAAGATGTTTATAATTAAGTCAACTGTGAGACAATATAACTATAAAATCTTGAATGATTAAGAAACTAATGAAATTAACAACTCTATATAATTACAACATAACAATTTTTTAAATCTTTGAAAAGAACTTCATTAACCATAATTAATAATCTAGTTGAGAGTGTAATTGTATTAAAAGACTAAAGAAACATACAATTATGAATGGAGTCCATTTTATATTCTATGTACATTGACAATTGATTACTATTAACAACTATTTTATATTATAAACAAAACATATAAATTCTAGATTTACTAACTAAATTTAAATTGAATATTTTATTGAAGTCTACTAAGATTTTTTATTTTTATTTTTATTTGAATAGCTAACCCCAACATTAAAAAGGTTACCAAAATTGTATCCTAACTAAATTGACTGTGGTGAGACCTTCAAATGTACTTTTGTACATCGGTCTCAAATGTACTTTTGTACATCAGCAAAAGTTTTTATATAATTCCAGATTCCCAGGAAGTTTATGGCGACAAATAAACCACCTGAAAATTATAGTTGTTGTAGTCAATGGGTTTCCAAACAGAGACACGACATAAAACAGTGGAATGCCATTGGAGAAGCAGCTGGTGAATACCCACACATTCGACTCTGTAATGTATTGGGAGCATCTGATTTGCATACAGGCTGTTTTTCTTGCTTATTTCACCTGGAGCGAAGCCGCATTTGGGGGGGATATCAAGAACTAGTGGGCCTAATTGCCCATCCTTACAGGGAGAATAATTTAAGGGTCTGCAAATCATTGGAGCCAAAAACAAACGCTCCATCTTTGCTCGAGCAAGTCCATATTGCTCAGGCAATCCTGCTTCGGAACAGTCGAATAGTGCACAGAGATTTCTCAGACACTCACCAAAACTCTCCAACAAGTTGAGCTTTTCATGGGGCTCGTCAGGAGGTCCTGTCCCAATGGTCAGGATAACTGGATTAAGCTGGTGGGCGCCATGAACGAAATCCAATAATCTTTTTCTGCTTCTCTGACACATATGTGGCAATTCCCACATACAATTCATAGCTACAATTTCATCCTCGTTTGTCTTCATATTTTCCAGAGCTGTTTCCTCAAATGAAAATGGAATCCCCAGTGAGTCTGCATATTCAGACAACCTTCTGCCTGTGCGTGTACACAAGGGCACTGAATCATCATCATCATCATCATTATCATCATTTTCATCATCACCATAATCCCATTTAAGGGTTGTGATTTTCAGGTGCTCAAATTTGTGACCTTCACTTTTTAAGGCTTCCATCAATGGTGGCCACTGCATCCCTTCCATTATGTCGAAGTCGATAATATGCAGTTTTGTTCTTTGGCCTTTGATCGCTTCCAAAATGCTCTGGTTGGCCGTGAAATGAGGTATTCTGATAAATGGGTAGACTTGGTTGAGTAAACTTAATGCCCCCATGTCCCTTAAATTGTTCTGCTTCACTTCCATGGGATCACCACCTGAGCTGAGATGATGGCGCTGCTGCAATGCACGAGACAAATAGAAAGCAACCCTCTCCATGGTGGAGCCTGTTGGAGACACCATTTCTTGCAGCCTGGAAAGTAGAATGTCAACAAGATCATGGGAGCCATCTGATATGGCCTCAGCGCATGCTGTTAGAAGATGAATGGTCAGTACTCCCCTGTAATCTGAAGAGTCTATACTACCATACGAAGTCAAGTTTCCAGTAGCCCAATTAACAGAGTCATTTGATGTACTGTTATTTTCTACACTAGAAACTTGTTCAGCTTCAGTGCTCATGGCATCCTTGTCATAATCAGAGATACCTTGACTCTTTCTGGGTTCTTCCTCAGTCTTTATTTCTTCCATTAAATCCTCTTGTATTAAAGAGAGCTCTAGTGCTATGGAGGAAGAATCTAAAGACCCTTTGTCTTCAATTGCTAGACCGCCCGGACCATATGATGCAGTTGCATTTGAACTGAAATCAGAGAATCTCTGATCATAATTAAGAAATTCTGCATCATCATGGATTGTTGCTTGTGTCTTCTGCAGCTCTTCATAGTTGATAAAGTTCCCATCCACCCCAAGAAATTCTGATATTAATGATCCACCATCTTCAACAAATGAATCTCCCCAAAGAGGCAATTCGCTCAGACTTGAATCCAAATCTAGCATCGTTTCATCTAAATCTGGTGTATAATTAAATAATACACCCTCCCAGTAATCCAAATCTTCTCCATAGTAACTGTATTGCCAATCTTGCTGCACTGTGCTCTCCTCCATTGAAAAAAAATGTGGTGATATAAAAATGGCTACGGTGCATAGCCTCTGGACTGGGCGACCATGGCAACTTATATTATGCAGAAGGATTCTGAAAATCTTTAGCCATGTGGAGGAAGCCGCTTTTCCAATCCGGTCTGAGTTGATATGATTCATTGAGCTTTGACTGGCAGCAATTTTAAAGATTGAAGAAACATTTCCTCATACATTCAAGACATCTGGCCACCTTTTTTTACTATTGGACTTGACTAAAGCCACACCGCTTTTTTCTCGCAGTCTAAGTCCTCCACATTAAGAAACTTATTGATTACCCAAATGCAAAACTCATCTGATATTCCACGCATTATCTGAAAACAAATGAATGCAGTCAGCTAAGACGGGCGCCATGATATTAGACTAAACAAATTTTAGCCGGTCAAATTACTACTTATGTTGCCATACATTTCGCCTGATGTTTACCATGTCTGTGTCAATATTATTTGATATCAAGTTTCTATGTACATAAATAGAACTTTGAATTGATAGTTAATTGTAATTTTGTGATTGTTTTTTAAACGACATATTTTAAACTTTGACTGGTTTAAATGGTTCATTACACTAACAAATTTTTATTACTGTTACTGTCATTAAACAGTAGAACTCGCCTACTTTATATCCCTATTAGACTGCCACACATGGTTTATATATCTTTCCTTATCTAAATAGTTACACTGTTCTTTAAGCTATTCCTGTAATAATTTTGAACTTTGACTGATAACACGCCACTATTTTTTCGCATTGAAGTTTTAAGTCCTCCATTTTACGAATGCAAATTTCAAAGCACATTCCACGCATCGTCTGAAAATGAATGAATGCAGTCAGCTAAGACAGGCGCAGTTTTCCCATGCACAGTTAACTGGCTGTTAAGGGTGTGAATGCATTTACAAATTGTCTTTTTAAATGGAAACGTGCAGCCATGAACACCCCTCGTTCACAATCAGTGATGGAAGTCCGAGCTAAAAGCGTCTTTTCAGTCTCCCTTGGCAAGAATATTATTTCTCCATTCACTATCGTAGTGCTTTGATTTCTCCAATTATTTTATGAATAAATATATTTGTAAAATTAGTATTTTTTAATATTACATTAAAAAAATAGGTTGAATGGATACGGTAAAAGTCTTCCAAGTTTTAAAATAAGAATCAACAACTTTTTATAAATATAAGGATTTTAGTAAGTACAAAAAATTATTAAACTATAAATTTATGTTATATTATCATTGTAAACATGACTTAAAAAATATATAAATATTTTTTATATGAAAAGTAAAATATTTATAAGGTTTTCATTCTTTCAACATTGTTTTTGGATATTGAGATAATACAAGAGATTTTTCCCATTTGTAACTTAGGGTTTCAGTCCGTGGGCCTGGTGCAGGTTTCACTCGTGTGTGTGGGGGAGGCTCGGTCCTCCTCCACAAGTTTGTTTTCCTAGTAGTGTTCTTCCTAGCAGTGGCAGTGTTGAAGCGTGAGGAGGTCTCCTTGCCTGGTTGTCGCTCATGTGTGGCAAGGAATTGGTTGTTTGCTTGCGATGCTCAGGGATTCAGACCCCCCAGGCAATGCCCCTTCTTCTCAAAGCAGTGGTCTGAATGGCCCGACGCAAAGCAAATCTTTCAAGGAAGTGGTCGCAAGCGAGAGGGTGGAGATTCCGGTTGGTGCTAAATTTATAGTCAAGGCAAGCCAGGGTGTTGTAAATGGGGGACGCAGAGGAGGTAAGTGCGCCCTTGACCAACCTAGAATTGATTCTTTCTTTCCAAATGATGAACTCAATAGGGTTTTGGTTGAAGAAGATAATAAGTTAAAAAATACAAGGATTTTCTTGTCCGCTGTGGATATTAATAAAATCCCAGTGAGAAGATACATGGATGCTTGGTTGTTAGATGTATGGGGGAAAAACCTAGGAATCTTCTTTTCATTTTGTAGAATGATCCAGAAAGGCCTCTATGTGGTCTTTCTTAGAAATCATGAGATGCAATCTAGGGTTTTGAGTAAGCAATTTTGGAGCATCAGGAAAAACACTTTTAGAGCAATGGCCTAGTCGCCAGATGCCATCAGTGAAGAAATCCTGGCTCTATCCTCCTCAGGATGGGTTGTCATTAAAAACGTTCCTCCAAGAATATGGAAGTTCATTCCATTTTTGCTCGAGCCTTATGGATGGACTCTAAAAATTGATAATGTTAAAATGGCACTCCCCCACATTGATGTGAGGGTGTTAGTGTCTTTAGACCTTGGGATTGACATCCCAGACATTCTGAGAATAAACCTTGGGTCGGGTTTCACGGATTGTGCTCTTGAAATTCTCAGGGGGTTAAACTCTTGTTACCTATGCAGAAAAGAAGGGCACTTGAGAAAAAATTGCCTGCTTATCAAAAGCAAAAATGTGTCACAAAAACCATCGGCTGTCTGTGCTATCAAAGAGAAAATCTCGGCTAAACCCAAGGGTTGAATGCCCGGTGATGGCACTACCAAGGTTGTGGAGGGTTTTGATAACAGAAAAACAAAATTGTGTTTTGACTGTAGCAACTCAAATATCACAAGTAATATGGAAGTTGAAAACGGGGACAACACCCAAGGGTCGGTAAATGAAAAACCTGAAGCATCAAACAAAACATTGGAAAATAGTGAAAGAATACAAAAAGTCATGGATTCTTTAAACTCTGAGTTAAAATTTAAGGGAAGATTGGCAGATTCCAACAATAAGAACTTGGGGGGACTATCTAAAACTATTGAAACCCCACTAGATTCTTTAGATAATGGCAACTCCATCGAAGAGGACTCATTAATGGGGGATGGGTTCTCTGAATCCTCCTCTCAAGTCTATGAGGAGGCAGAATAGGATGCCACCGAAGATATGGAAACTGATAGTGAGATCCTAGTGGAGTGTAGGGACTCAAACCCTCTACTAGGAAAAGAGTTGATTGAAAACCTTGGTTCTGATGCTAGTCTACCCCATGTTGACAACAAGGCTCAGATTTGGAAGAATTCCCTGCAACTCACCCTAGACAAGCTAAGGTAGATGGGTGATGAGAGTGGGTTCACCTGCACTTCGGGTCCCATAGAGCAAACATTCAATTTGAAAGGTTTTATTTTGACTAAGTCTGAAGAGGAGTTAAAAGAGGGGTGAAGCTACAATAGTGGTTTACAATTTGATGGAGGAAGGAAAACTGAGAAAAAATGACCCCATGGCAAAAAAAATGGTTTTAGCGGTTCGAATGAACCTACAAGTTCAATTGAACCAAAAATGGGTTCGACCGAACTCGGGTTTGAGCGAACCCATTAATTACTAGGCCCACATTTCCCACCCAAAAAACAAAAGAAAAATGCAATTTGAAGGGGGTTCAAATGAACCCTGGTTGGAACGAACTCCCCTTATTCCTCATTCTCCCCCTGAAACACAAAAAAACCATAAATTTTTATGCTTCGAAGCTCGGGTTGAGTATGGAAATGGAGGAGTCTTCACAAATCCAACTAGAATCAAGTAGTCCTCAGAACGAGCTATGGGTCATCCCACAATAATGGGTTACACTTTTTGGCCAAACTTGACATTGAAATCAACATTTTCAGACAAAACTTCACTTTCTGACACTTATAGTAGGTAAACTATTAGGAATTTGAAAATGATGTAAACTAGTGATTTGTGAGATTTTGTCTGTAGATTTTAATTTTTTTTTTAAAAAAATTGAAATTAAATTGTAATTTTTTTGCATCTCCCTTGATAACTAGTTTTTAATAGTAAACAACATTTTCAAAAAGTGGTGTGCACTTTGGTTTGCATAAATTTTTTTCTACAAAGGATAAAACTCTAATTCTTTTGAATTTAGGTTGGTAACACAAGTATCCAGGGATTTCATTTCATTTCATAGCATTTTGTTGAATATTTTTCTTTTAATTAAGTTTTGAAGTCAAAACATCTATAATTTAGACATAGGTGCACTTCGGCTCGCATAACTTTTTTGGTATATATTGAAATTCAATTTTTATTTTTTTTGTTAGAACGAGGATATCAATACCTAGTGGATATATATTTTTCAAAAAAAATTTCCTCAAATTTACTATTTTTCCACAATGATTTTTCATCAAACTTGACGTTCGGTGAAAAACCTATGTACAGTAAAACTAAAAACTAAAATATAAAATAAAAACAAAATATATTAAATTTATAGTTGTTGGAAAGCATGTTTCGATCACTACAATAATCCAACTTGGTTTATCAAGTTGAATCCATTTGTACCTCCTTCCCAAGCTTCAATAGTAAAAAAAATGCATAAATTTTGAAATGGTGGAGGGGAAGGTGAAAAAAGGGGGTTCATTAGAACCCCCCTTATATGGTGCAAAATGGGGTTCATTAGAAGGGGGGTGGTTCATTCGAACCCCCTTCATTAGAAGGGGTAAAATATTTTAAATTTTTTGATAAGCATTTCTAATTATTCTTCGCTCAAAAAATTGTAACCCACTATTGTGGGTTTACCCCTATCCAACGAATAAAATTTTAATATGTTTTGGTTTTATTATGTATTTGTTTTTTTAGTTTGATTAAAGATAGGTTTTTCATCGAAATGAAGGTCTTTGTTCTGCACATGTGGAAAAATAGCAGATTATCAATTTTTTTTTGAAAAATATGAGTGCACTAGATATTGAAGTCCTTGATCCAAAAAAAATAAAATTGAATTTCGATATATACAAAAAAGTTACGCGTTATACAGTCGCGCTATGTCTGAATTGTAATTGGTTTGACTTAGAAACTTGATTAAAGAAAAAATGTTCAATAAAAAACTATCTAACCATGTGGAAGCACTAGATATCAGAGTTACAAATCTAAATTCGAAAGAATTAGAATTTTATCCTTCATGGAAAAAAATTTATGCGTTATACGGTGTGCGTCACTTTTTAAAAATTTTGTTTTATGAAAAAAACCAGTTTTCGTGGGAGATGGAAAAAGAAGTGCAATCTGATTCCAAAAATTTTGAAAAAAATATTTTTAGAATCTAGAGACAAAATGTGACGAGACTCTAGTTTGCATCATCTTCAAATTCCTCACGGTTCAGCTGCTATAGGACCCGAATGTGAAGATTTAATTAAAAATAATAATTTCAGTGTCTAGTTTGGCCAAAAATTGTAAATCACTATTGTGGGATCACCCAGAGGCCAGGAGTGATGTTGCAGGCCTAAGTAAGGTAAAGGACCTTGTCTCTGCTTTTGAAATCAAGGTCCTACCTATTGATGTTCAACCTAGTATCATCGATGGATTAGTGATAGGCTAGCCTGGTGATGCAGGGTCTCTAAGAGTGGAGGTTGTCCTCATCGACTCTTGCCTTCAATCCACCAATGGTGTTGAGGTTGGTTTGGACGGGGGGGATGTTAGTGGTAGAGGGGGAGTGGATAAGGAGATAGTGGTCCTAGAGGAAGTTAAGGAGGCCTCTAGCAGGCCTTCCTCCCCGACCCTTCCTCCCCAACCCTTGCAAAGGTGGCTAAGGAAGGTGACCCAAACCCTCCAGGCAAAAGGAGGCCTGAAAGGCCAAGGAAAGAGGAAGGAACAATAATTCTAGTTGGAAAGGGAAACCTTAAGAAAACTAAGAGGAAAAAATTGAGTGCGATTATTGCAAGCCCAGTGGCTAAAAGGGTTGAGATAGATTCCAAGGTGCCCAAATGTTTTGATGCCTTTAGGCATGGAAAAGACACTACCCCACAGTCTGGTCTTGATGGCTCTTAACTTTATTTCTTGGAATATGCAAGGACTAGAGTCCCCCGACATAAAACACATGGTAAGAAGATTCATTGGTCAATGCAAAAATAAAGATGTGGTTCTGCTTCAAGAACTCAAATCAACATGATTCTCCCTTGAAAACAGTCTCAAGTGCATCTGGAAGGATGCCTCTCACTTTGTTACTCACCATGGGAAGGGTAAAGGTGGGGCTTCCATTCTTATCTCCAATAATTGGAGCCACCTTGTCTCCAGCTCTAGGGTCTCCCCTTACAACAGGGCGGTTTGGATCAAGCTGGTTTTAGATGATCAAGCCTTTGGGGTATGTTCTATATACGCCCCAAATGAGCATACAAAAAGGATCAGGCTTTGGAACTAGCTCTGCAACCTAGAAAACATACCTTGAATCCTAGGAGGGGACTTTACCATGATTGAAAACAAGTAAGATAAAGTCAGGGGAATTGACATGGAATGGAAAGGAAATGAGAAGTTCTTCTGGACAAAAATGAAATCAAAATTAAACTTGATAGACCTGATTGAAGGGTAGAAAAAGACTCCCCAAACATCTGGTTCACATTGTGCAACTTTCAGAAAGGTTTGAGAAGGATTTACTTCCGTTTGGATATATTCTACCTAAATGATGATTTCTTCATTTCAGACTCTCTACAGGATGGGTGTAAAGTTGAAGTGCACCCCTCCACTTTATCCGATCATCACCCCATAAAAGCAAGGTTTCTTCTCAAATCAGGGTGTAGGCCTGCAAGGAGGAAGGGGGAGGGGTTTATTCTAAACTCAAAACTGCTCCATGATAGCGATTGCTTAGACATTGTGGTGTCTCTTAGAAAGATCAATCAGAGTATTTATAGGAGCCTAAGTGCCATTGAAAGATGACAAATAAATACTAGAGGCTGGAAGGTTCTGTTTCAAGTGATTGAAAGGAAGAAAGCATTGGATAGACCAGTTTGCAGAAATCGCCCGATGATATTGACCTTAGAAATAGACTCTAATCAACTAAGGATGCTTTGAGGAGTCTTCAAATCTATAGAATTCAAGGGCTCAAAGTGAGGTCCAAACTAAACTAGTTGGAGAGTGGGGACAAGGGGTCCAAATTCTTCTTCAGGTTTTTGAAGGAGAAGAATATTAAAGAGCATACTGGATAGGTCCAAGTTGATGGGGTGACATTCACAGAACAAGAGGATATCAGGGGGTAGTTCTACAACTTTTACAAAAGCCTATTCACCTTTGAATACAAAGGGGACCATTGCTCCGATGCAAGGGGGTTGGTAAAAATTATAGTCCCCAAAAAAATAACAAGGGATGAAGTGGAAAAACTGAGTAAAGACATCTCAAAGGAGGAAATTAAAAATGCAATTAGCTCATTGTAGAATGACAAAACACCAGGAGTAGATGGTCTCCCAACAGAGTTTTACAAGGTCTTTGATGATTGGATTGTTGAGGATTTGTATGATGTATATAATGAAGCTATGGAAAAAGGCACTTTAGGGAAAAACATTAACAAAGGTATTATAAAACTGCTGCCAAAAGAAGGAGGCAAGTCACTAATAAAGAATTGGAGGCCAATAGCATTGTTGAATGTCTCCTACAAAATTCTTGCAAAGTTAATGGAAAAAAGATTAGTGATCATCCTTTTGAGGTTTATAAGCACCACTCAAACTAGGTTTATCAAAGGTAGATATTGTAGACATGCAAAATTAACATTCTACATTTGATCAGGTTCATTCATCAACTGAACTAGATTTCACATTAGGTTCACCTTCATTCATTTAGCAGGTAATTTCATTAATCTCCATTTCCTAAGGTCATTTAAAATCGAATAAACATTTTCATCAACCTTTTAATAAATCAAACATCCATTTAAATCAAATCCTAAATCATATTCCATCATTTTCTGATTTAAATAAATCAAATATCAAATTCCTAAAAGTCAAACTCACCTAATCATTATTAAACTAACTTAATCATCATCTATTTAATCTAATCCCGATTAAATGCTAATCTCACCCACTTGCATTATCTAGATTTAGCCACTTGCACAAATAAATCAATTTTATTGATTTATTAAAAACCCTCATTTTCCCTCAACATGACAAGTTGATTTGTCCCTCCAACATTGCATTTATTGCTATTTTTCTTGTCCCCCTCTTAAAATTTATTGCAAAATTTGAATTCAAATTCTCCCTCATGGGCACTCTTCCCAAATCTTGCACAACCATTGGCCTATCATCACTTGACAAGTGGCCTATTCTCATTGGAGGATCTTTAGTCCCACATTCACCATCTTGGCCAATATCTCATCAAGAAAATCTATAAAAGAAGGCCTTCATTCTCATTCAAGGATCCACAACTTTTATGCAAGGTTACTCTCTTAATTTGAGAACTCATCTTGCTCATCATTTCCATTGCATTTACATCATCTTGAGCTTTGATCAAGGATTGGGAAAGGGTCACTAGCACATGTGACACCAATCCACTATGGAATAGGTAATTTGTGGTTGCTTTCATAATGCTTTTAGTTTTATTTTATCCTTTGTTGCATTTTGAAGCATTTGTAAGGTATTTCATAGGGTCATTCTTAAACAATTTGTGAGTTACTAACCTTGTATGAAGTTTAGTTTTGCAGATTTCAAAAGTATGCACCACAGATATATACTTTAGAACCTAATTACTAGTTGGGAAGCTATGGAGTGGGTAAAGGTGACAAATGAAGAGGTGGTTATGATGCTGCTAGATTTTGAGAAGGCGTATGACAGGGTAGAGTGGGATTTCATCAACCTAATGCTTGAGGCCTTTGGTTTCCAGGATGCATTTTTTAAAATGGTGGTCACTCTCCTTAGGGATGCAGTGGCTCAGGTTGACATCAATGAGACTCTTACAGAGGAGTTTTCCTTGGAAAGGTCTATTAGGCAGGGATGCCCATTGGGCCCCGCATTGTTTGTAATTGTTGTAGATGATTTACGCTTCATCCTTAGGACTGAGAAGGTCACGCCCAGAATAAAAGGTATCTCTCTCCCCAATGATGAGGACCTTCTCAACATTCAGCTCGTTGATGGTCCACAGCTTTGTTTCGAATTTTGGAGGAAAATAATATCACTAACCTAATGGCAAAGTTGGACACCTTTTGTCTTGCATTTGGTGCAAAATTTTTTGTGGCCAAGTCAATCATGTTGGGGTGAAAAGAAGAGCCCCCAAATTGGTTGGGGAAATTTGGCATGCAGTGGGGAGGTCCCCAAAAGCAAGTTAGGTACCTTGGTATACCTTTTGTTGTCTACCCCAACTTAAGAGAAATGTGGCTATGGATTCATGGTAAAATTGACAAAAAGATTAGAAAATGGAACATGCAGTTTCTCTCCTTGGCTGGAAGATTACAGATTTTTCAAAAGATCCTTTCCTCGTACAACCTTTATTTTCCATCTTTTTGGTTGTTTAACAATTATCAGGTAGAGGAAATTCAAAAAAAAAATTAGAGGCTTCTTGTGGTTGGATGGGAAAGGCAAAAAGAAGAAGCACGCAGTAAAATGGGAGTGGTGTTGTTTAAGGAAGGATGAAGGTGGGCTGGAGCTAAAATATCTGAAATTGCAAGGCATAACTTTGGCCTCCAAATGGATCTTTAAAGCTTTGGATGGGGATGAGCCGTGGAAGGTCTTAATTAGGAGCAACAAAGAAAGGGGTTCCCCCAAACATGCAAAGACATGAAAGGGGCTCCCACTTTGTGACCTTATATGTAGCAAATGACCAATAAGGACGAAAGGGTTTGTTGTCTTCAAGAGTATTTGGAAGGCTTGGGAGAGTATAAATGGGCATATTCAGAACACCTAGGCTTTAACAGACTCTACAATCTTTGCACATAGGTTGATTTGGTGGAACCTCTACCAAAATGGAAAGCCTTTAGCACTAAAGCAGGGCTACTCTGCCAGGGCCTGGGTGAATAAAGGCATTAAATACCTTGTTGATGTTTTGGAAGATAGGGGGCTGAAAGATTGGAACTTGCTGTGCACCAAATTCTTGCTGCTCGAGACCAATTGGAGAACATACTCCACTTTGAAAGAGGTTTGCCAAGGGATATCCATGAACGTCAATCAGGTGGTTGACTTTGACCAATAGAAAGACTTCAGGTGGAGTGATGGCTCCAAACTCCTTAAGCTAACCTGAAGAAAAGTGTATGATACGCTTTCCAGCTAGCAAGACATATGCCCATATTTAAACTAAATTTGGAAGGCTAATCTTGGCAAGAATGAATGGTTAAAGATATTCAAAAATTCTTGGTCAAGCGTGTTGGAGCCAAAGAAAGATTGTTTCTGTTGGCTTCTTACATTGCAAAAACTATTGATCAAGTGCAGATTTGAGGATATCGAGATATGTAACTTACGTAGAGTGCCAAAATCTATGAACCATATTTTTTTTTATTGCCTGTTTGCAAGGGAAGTATGGAACCTTATTTGTCATAATCAATACATATGGGATAAAAATAAAAATATTTAAGACCTAATAGAATTATGTTGTTGTTTTCTAAAAATATTGGAAAAGAATTATTGTTGTTCTGGATTCTTGTTTCAACTAAAATTCTTTGGCTTATTTGGAAAAAGAGAAATGATGAAAAGTTCAATGGTGTCAAGTGTGCACTTACTGAGTCTTGTAAAAGACTCACCCTCTCCAGTATTTCTTTGCAGGTTGCAATAATGGTCAAGGTATCCAAGGAAAAGTTTCTAAAGCTGGTCGAAGATGACACAATACCAGTTGAACTTCAGGAGGAAAACTTTGGATAGGGATGGCAATATACCACATACATATTCCTCAAAGCCCTTGAGACCTTGTAGAAATAATTCAACAAGAAGGTGGATAAAAGTGGACACAGTGAAGAGGCTCCTCCTCCTCTCAGCACCAAGGACTTCCCCAGAGAGGAAATTGAGGTAGTCGGTCCCCTACTAAGGCTGAAAGGTGCTGGACGCAAGGGTGTTGGCATCTAGTGGCAGCAACAATAGTCTTTTTTTTTTATCTTTTTGTAAACTACCATGTGGGGCAGATGATCGTTCCATGTACTGTAATTTTGAAATGATCTCCTCATGTAATGTAAGCTAAATGATGTATATGGGGTGGGGCTAGGCTGATCTGTAGGGGTTTTTTTGACTTGACAGTGGGGATGCTACTGTGATTCTATTTTGCATGAACTATTTTTGATGTATATTGTTGTTTATATGATAAGTAATACAAAAAAAATATTTATAAAGAATTTAATATCATGTCATTTTCTTTACATGAGATGATGTACATCCACCCTAAGCTTCTTGAAATGAATTTGCACCTTACAAAATTATTAAGAATATTTAAATAAAAAATAATAACTTAATTATAAATATTAAAAAAAACAATTTTGTAATAACAAATTAACTTATCTATTAAGTTATTATTTGCTACTTAAATACACAGTATTTAATGTTTATAATACTAATGATAAAAATACCAAAGGTCAAAATTTTCTTTTTGGATTTCCCTCTCTCCACATGTTAATGATTATATTCTAAACTTCAATACTTGTATTGAGATCATTGAGAGATAATCTCATTAACACATCTAATGTATTCAACCTTAGCTTTATTTTTTTGATGGTCATAATAATGTTTTTCCTACAAAATCCCCTTTCAAAACCCACTATACTTAAATGAATTATGGTAAGAACAACTTTCCTCAAATTCAATATTTAAAGATAAATTTTATTTTGTGTTGATGTTTTGTGTAACTACGAAAGACCTTCCACGTGTCTTTCACTCTAAAACCTCCACAAGCCAAATGTAACGAATTAACAAAAAATTGCAACTCCTTTTTACAACCATAAACATTGAATAAAAGTATAAAGTCACCTTCATCTAAATTAGAATGTTATAATTGTAGAAATATCTTATCAAGCAATTTTATGAAAGATTATCTCAATTTTGACAATTTGATGGATAATAAGAAGGCCTAGAAAAATTGCTACATTAAAATTGTAAAATCTCAAAAGATTTTATTCAAATAATATATGAAAAACTAAAAATCTTTTGTACGCTGTTGATGAATCTCTTACGTGCCTTCAACATCAGGTTGCACATGCTTTACTTCTTTGCATTTCTATATTCAAATTCCTCAACTAGAATAGGTATATATTGTAAATAATGTTTATTTATATGACCATGCTTACTGCTAGCCTTTAATTTCAATATCCACATTAAGAGTCCATCCAAATTTTAAAAAGATATGTTGTCCCTTTAATAAATAGTTTTCATTAAAAATACATGTATAAATTGTTTATAGTTTTAGCACTAACCAACCCAAGAATTGTAATGTCTACATTTTCTTCTTGAAAGGCCTTGTTCAACTTCTTGAGTTCAGTTAAGATGTTGGCATGTATATGAAAATAATATTGAGTACACCAAAATATTAAACTATCATACCATAATGAGCATTGATGATATTTTTTCCATAGAATTAAGATTTAAATGACATAATATTACAAGCATTGCAATAAATTCACCTTTGGATAATCTTCTAACAATGTAGATTTGTTAAACATCCAAAAAAATAATTTGTATTATTTTAAGTAATCATTAAGTTTATTGTTCCTTTTTGACAAGTTTTGGGCCCATAAATGGGTATGTTATTCCCTTGACCCATTGCTAGATGTATGGGAATATGTGATGAATGGATATGAATCATATAATCCCTATATTTTTGTAAGCTACATTAATCGATTGGTTTCACTAGGATTAGTAGATCAATATCACCCAATTATGCCTATAAATAAAAAGTAGTGAGATTTAACAAGAATCATATTGGAAGTTGTATTCTTATTGTAAGATCTGTGTATGTGTTGGTGATCTAAATTGTATTTACACTAACTATAGTATAGACTCAATTCCTAAGATTGGGGGATGTCAACATAGGACAAAAGAGTTGGAACTCATGATCAAGCAAGGGATAGTGTATGACCAAACCTTAACGTAGGGAAACCCGTCTTCACTTTATGATATGCTAGGTTTGGGAGGATAATTCTTGAGGTTTTTGAAATAAAAATAAAGCTTGAAATAAAATAAACACATTTTTCTTTAAAAATAAATGGGTGTTGCCACAATAGTGTGTCCCATTGATGGGACATCTTGATTTTTGCTAGAATTCACATATTTATTAGAAAATTTAATGATTTAAGCATTGAGGGATTCCATATAAATCTTTTTAATTTAAGAGAGTTATATCAAACCCACTCAGATCAAACTCCCTTGGATAGAACCCCTCTAGTTTTAAATCAAACCCTTGATGCAATCTCCTCTACAGCTTTCAAAATATTGACAAAAAACCACGTTTGCTTCACCTTTCGAGGGATCAAATAAAGTTATTTAGAAATTCCATTTTGGAAGTATATAGCCCTTATTATAAGATTTACAAAAAATTTAATTTTAAAAATATTTAATTTTATTATTATATTTATTATCTATTTCTTGTGAATGTACATTTTTCATTGAACATGAAGATCTTTTTTCACACATGGAATATATATATAATGTTATGTGGTATGGAATAAACTTATGTATAAATTATAATTAGAATTGCTTGAAAAATTAATAAAAATAAAATACGCAACAAAAAATTATAGAAAAATATATGCACACTAGATATTGGTGTTACAAACCTATGTTTAAGAATTTAGTGTTTAATATTTTTTTGTACAAAATTTATGTGGTATGGAACAAATGTAACTTTTTAAAAATGAATTGTTAACTATAAAAATAAGTTATTAAATCTTATGTAAAATTTTTCACAAACCATATTTTAAATTTAAAAAAAATACATTTACAATCTACATAGAGAATCTAAAAAACCACTAGTTCACATCATGTTCAAATTCTTAATGGTTTAGTTGATATGGATGATATAAAGTGAAAATATAATTAAAAATGTTGATTTTGATGTGCCTCTTTGACCAAAAAGTGGGACACACTATTGTGGGATGACTTTACCCACTTGTATACACATGAAGCTCCCTAAGGCTTGTCACTAGTACTTCACTATGTAGGTTTGTAGATCAAAATATAAGAACATACTTTAAGTATATAACAACAAACTTGTAGATGCAACTAAACATGAAAAATAGATTTATACCCTCTTATATAAAATCCCTTATATTTTTCATAAACATACAATTACCAATCACATGTTAGCATGATTATCTTAAGGAAATACACCCATGTCCTAGAATAATCATCTACAAGAGATACATAATACAAAGATATAAATTTAGAAGGAATATTAATAGGAATAGATACATCCATATTAATCAAGTCCAATACCCATAAACATTTATGATTATTGGAATAAAATTGAACATGGTTCTATTTACCACATATATAGTGTTCATAAAAATAAAATTCAAGAGTACAATCAATCAACCCCTTGACAAGATTTTTAATTTTTAAGGTCATTAAACCCTTCTCAATTATTTTTCCCATTCTTTGGTACCATAACATTGTTTTCTCTATGGGTAAATTGCTCTCAGAAGAAAGGGACCACTTAGGTACCTAAAAAATCATGGCCATCAAAAGTAGATAGAACACTCCCTTTTATTATTGGTTCTAATAGAAAGGTGTAGATTTTGTAGATCTCATCATTACAAGAATAAAATAACTATTACATTGAATAGTACATACATCCAATTGAAATAGAGTGTGTTAGTAAATTTTCACATTGTCACATGGTTCTCAGTTTTTTGCTTTTTATCTTAAGCTTCAAATACTGTTATTCTTGATAGGGTTTATTGAATTTTTTTTTATGCAAAATCCTAGTTGTTTCTTAAGCTTTTGTTGTAATTTTTCATTGACCTACTCGATCGGTTGCAGTGATTTATAGGTTCCTTATGAAGTCTTATCCATCATTATGTTATTGGCCCCCTTTTATCGATTACAAACCCTTTAGTCCTAGTGCATCTTTAAAACAACTTATTTACACACGATTTAATTTGCAACTTAAGCACTAGGAACATAGCCACTGCATGAGACACTTATCACGCTTTGATAGCCATACAATATCCCTTCACATCACACATTTGATCTCCTAGTGCATATGAAAATTAAGTTGGGTGGTGTTTGTAAAGGTTTGGACATGTGTCATGTCATCGTATCGGTGCATTGGTTTTGAGAAGCACAATTTCATTAACCTATAGCATAACCAAAACACCTTAGGTATTTTATTGGGGGGAGGACATGTGTCACCTTTTGATCTCAACGTATTGTGTCTTTGTAGTGCATTCTCATGTCTCTAGCACACGGCTAAAATGTGGTAGGAAATAGAAAATAAAATGGGATGCGTGTCAGCTTCAAATTCACTTGTGCATCTTTCCTTTAGAGCACAAATTCATGTTATCAATGCATAAAGAGAATGCACTAAGTGATAGTGGATACAGGTGGGACATGTGTTCATCCCAAAGCGCAACACTCAATAGCTTCACAACATTGTTTCATAATTTTAATGCATAGCCAAAATGTGCTTGTAGTGTAGGAAATAGCCCGGTTCCACCCTTTTGGAAGATGAAACACACAAGGGGGATGCAACCCTCCTATGTTGCTAGCATCACATTCAAAGGGACCCCTAGACATCTCAAACTAGGGATGAAATAAAGGAGATAGATCTAAAATAGGGGTGTTCTAGGGTAGGATTAGAGACTAAAGAGGGGTTCACCACCAAGCTAGGGATTGGAAAGACAAGAAATGAATGCAAGATGCAAAGTACCATTGAAAACCTAACCAGATGACCTACGAAATGAAATTGAAAATCAAGATATCAAATTGGAAATGAACAAAGGTGCACCTAGAAGAGTGATGAGGTCAACAAAAGCTCCAAAACCCTGAAAACTTGTTGTTTGATGTCAAGTGGGACTCATACACCAGTCTAGGTGATTTAGTCACAGACTAGATTTTTTGTGCCAAAATTGGAATCTGATAGTGCTTAATCTGAACCTCTTGGAACCCGTAAAATGGTAGTATTGGGACTCATATGCCAGAGGTGGAGTATCAGTCATAGTATGCTTTTTCAGAGGGTTAAGACCTAAATCTTCTCTCCTAACTTTTCTCTTTCTGTCACACTTTGTTTCCAAATCCAAAACCTTGATTTGCAACCTGTAGGTGAATTTTAGTGAAGAGGACAACCTTGTGATGATGGTGCAGGGGCACCTAGGCTAACCTCCATGTTGGTTGTCATCAATTTTGGCTTGTACCTGACCTTAGCCAAGTCAGGGTATTAGTGTGTTTAATTTGGACCTTAGAAGGTCTTGTTTGTGTGTGGTGAGTTAGTCACTAGGGCTAAAGTCATCTTAGTTAATCATTGTTGTTAAATGTTGCTTTATTTAGCTTTGGACAATTTATGTTGGAAGGATGAGCCTTAAATGTGTTATAACCACATCCTTGTTGTTAGAAGATTCCAAGAGGCAGTTGAGGGAGTTGTTGGCTTAGAATCAAGGAGATTGAGATCCTAAGATGTAGGATGATGGAAAGAGTTGCAAGAATGTTGCAAAGTTGCATGACAACATTGTTAGGTTGCATGCAACTTAGTTGTCATTGGATTCCCTAGAAATCAGGAGTGTGGGATCGATCAACTTCCCTTGAAACATGGAAAAGGCATCTAAGTAGGTGTGGTGGCTCGTAGATAGCATTGAGAATGCATTTGTAATCAAGTTTTGGTTTGGAAGGAATAGAGAATTTCTGCATTTTCTGTGTTTACTCGAGTATCTTGAGAAACAAAGATATCAAAGGTGTTGTATATATTGATTTAGCACTGTACTTGTGTTCATAGAGTAGTTTTGAGTATCTTCTTTTTGTAATCAAGTTGCTTTGAGTAGATCTAGTGTTTTAAATTCATAGATTAGAGTGTAAAAGGTTGGTAGTTCCTGTTTTTGAGCAGTCAGCCCTTTAATGGCTCCCCCATGAAATCTAACCATGAGGTTTTCCTGAGATTGGATGGAAATGATAGGGGAGCCAATCATTTGTACATATTTAACAGTAGGAGTCCCAAAGAGTCAAGCAAGTATTTTAAAGATCAAACCCTAGGTGAGCTAGGACAGTCCGGTTAGGAGTTTGATAGAGAAAAGAGAAGAATATAGGCAGGGGTTACAAGTACTGTACGGAAGAAGCATGGTATCAGGTAGGGTAAGATAAGATCTTCACATGCCAGAAGGATTGAAACTTCAATCAATCCATTAGAAGTAGATTTGAAGGAGAAAGTAGTAAAACCCTAGGAATTAGGTCAATTAGCCTATTTGCCCTTGATTGTAGGAATCCACTATACGGAGAAGATAGGGGTCTGACACCCTATGAAACATTTAAAGGCTCAAAAAGGGTGTCTAGAAATGAAGTTTATTTGCTAGGTTGTTTGACAAGTTTAAGCAAGAAAATAAGAAAAGTGACTGGTAAGGGCTACAAAGAATTAGGCCTCACCAAGGAAAATTCTTGAAATCAGGTAGTGTGAAGATTGAATGCCATCCTAAATGGATCTAATTGGATGTGAAAGGAATGTTTATAGTACCTCTAGCTCCCCTGCAAGCAGTTCAAGTTTGATGATGAAGTTGGCACTTAGATCCTTATAGGTGTTGGGAAGAAGATTGCAAACTCAAATGGTGTTAAGTCCTCCAAGGTGAAGCACAAGGAGAGAGACTCTTGTAACAGAGTTGAAGCAAGACTTAGTTAATGACCTAAGTCTAATAAGAGCCCTGAAGTTGTCAGGGTCTTGGTGGAAGACAGAGAGAAGTCTTCTAGTAGGTTGGTGCTAGCAAACCCTGGAGCATCTTACACCATATTGGTATCAGAGCTTTTGTTTGATCAAGGCTTGTGATTGATGTTGCAGCCCACTGAGTCAGTAGGAGAGAACACACCAGAGGAAGAAAGAACCATGGTGACTAATGCTGAGTTAGCTAAAAAGGTAGAAGAGCAAGAGGAGGATAACCGGAGGCTAAGAGAAAGGTTATCTTGAATGGAGAAGCTCTTGGATGAAGTCCAAGAAACAGTAGACAAAGTGAAGGATAAGATAGAACAGAAGGAAGAGCAGGAAGCAAAGGAAAAAGAAGAGGAATTGGAGGAGGAAGCTCCAAAACCTGACCCTGTTCTTGCTGAAGAACCCTTCTTGAAGGCATTGTAGGCCTTAAGTGGCAAAGCTTTGGAAGGAGTGCCACTATTCAGTGGACAAATGGACCCTGATTCAGTTGTGGACTGGATTGAGAGTATTGAAAATCACTTTGAATGTGATGGTATAACAGAGGCCCAAAAAGTAAAGGTGGCCAAGTCAAGGTTGAGAGGAGCAGCTCTCACATGGTGGAAATTTGTACAAGTTGAAAGAGAGAAAGAAGGCAAAGGTCCCATAGTTACATGGAGAGGAATGGTAACTAAAATAAGGCAGACCTATCTACCAAATGACTATGAAGTTCAGTTGCATAGGAGAAGACACAATCTTAGGCAAAAAGACATGGATGTTCAAACATACATCGAGGAGTTTCATAAATTGTGCCTCAGATCAAAGGTGGTTGAAGATGAAAGCATCAAGCTAGCAAGGTATTTGAATGGGCTTAAGTGGTCTATTCAAGAAGACATGAGCCTAGTGAACTTCAAAACCATCCGCCAATGCTATCAAATGGCCTTAAAGATAGAGGAGAAAGGTAAAAAGAAGCAAGAGCAAAACCCCAAAAGTAGAGGTAAAGGGAAAGACAGCAGAGGACAAAGAGGTGGTTATGGTGGAAGAAGTTTAGAACCAAGGGCCCAAGGAGAAGTTAGATACTCTGAGCAGCAAGAAGGAAGCTCTAGTAGAGGTGGTAGAGGAAGAGGCTCCAACTCCAGAGGAAGAAGTGGTGGACAAGGAAGAGGTAACTACTTCACTAACATGAAATGTTACCACTGCAATCAATTGGGACACTCGGCCTATAGATGTCCTGAGAAAGGTAGCACTTCTCATGGAAGTGACAAGAGAACTAACCTGGTTCATGATGAGACAACTGCAGCAGATAAACAATCTGAAGTACCATTGAATTCTAAGGAAGGTGAGAACCTCATGATGAGGAGAACTTTGATCAAGGAGCCGGTTAAAGAAGAACCCAGCCAAAGGAGGTCCCTATTTAGGATCAAATGTAAGATGATGGGGAAAGTGTGTAGAGTCATCATTGACTTAGGGTCTACTGACAATATTGTGTCAGAGGAGACAGTCAGCAAGTTGAAGTTGACAAGGATACCCCACAACAATCCTTACAAGGTCACATGGCTCAATAAAGGTCAACTTGTCTTGGTGAATGAACAAGCATGGGTGGAGTTCTCAATTGGTAGGTACAAGGACAAAGTTTTGTGTGATGTATTACCTATGGATGCATGTCACTTGCTCCTAGGTAGACCATGGCAATTTGATCGCCAAGCTGTGCATGATGGAGCAAAGAACTCCTATACTTTCAAGAAAGATAAGGTAACCTTCAAAATTCAGTATTTGCTAGAAGATACAGAGGTGCAGACAGCAGGTCCTAAACTACTCATGGTTGGTGAAAAAGAGTTCCTAGAAGCCTTGGAAGAAGGAGAAGGAGTAGGTTATGTAGTGATGATAAAGCCAAGAGAGGTGAACAAAGAGAAAGCAGCTGAAAAACCAGAGCTACCTAAGGAGATACATAAATTGTTGCAGACCTATGAAGGCATTGTAAGTAGTGGTCAACCAACAACATTACCCCTTAAGAGAGCCATAAGTCATAGGATAGACTTGATACCAGGGGCTACCCTACCAAACAAAGCAGCCTATAAGATGACTCGTCAACAAAATGAGGAAATAGCTAGGCAGATTCAAGAACTACTAAACCAAGGTCTGATTAGAAAGAGCATTAGTCCATGTGCAATACCCACTATCTTAGCACCTAAAAAGGGAGGAGAATGGAGGCTTTGCATTGATTCCAGGGCCATAAATAAGATAACCATTTGGTATAGGTTCCCTATCCCTAGGATTGAAGATCTCATGGATTGCCTAGGTGAAGCTAGGTACTTCACCAAGATAGACTTAAAGAGTGGCTATCACCAAATTAGGATACATGAGGGAGATGAGTGGAAAACAGCTTTCAAAACCAATGAGGGTCTCTATGAGTGGCTAGTTATGCCATTTGGATTGTCTAATGCCCCCTCCACATTCATGAGACTCATGAATGAAATCCTCAAAGACTACATTGGAAAATTTGTAGTGGTGTATCTTAATGATATACTAATCTATAGAAAAACAAGAGAAGAGCACCTCCAACAAATAGAGTTGATTTTCAAGAGGCTGCAGGAGGAGAAGTTGATGATCAATTTGGAAAAGTGTGAGTTCATCAAAATAGAGCTGGTGTACCTTGGATTTGTGCTATCACATGGCAACTTGAAGATGGATAGCAACAAAGTGGAAGCCACCCTCAATTGGCCTACTCCAAAGACAACAACAAAGGTAAGAAGCTTCCATGGTCTTGCTCAATATTATAGGAAGTTCATAAGACAATTTAGTGCTATTTGTGCTCCTATGCTGGATACCATAAAAGGAGGAATGAAGACTAAGTTTGTATGGAATGAGCAAGCTAACAAAAGTTTTGAGTTGCTGAAGGAAAAGATAGCTACCCAACCTGTTTTGGTGTTACCAAGCTTTGAGAATCTATTCACCATTGAGTGTGATGCAAGCAATGTGGCTATTGGAGCTGTTCTCACTCAAGAGGGCAGACTGGTGGCTTTTCATTCAGAGAAGTTAAGTGAAGCCAAGAAGAAGTATTCTTCTTATGACCTTGAGATGTATGCATTGGTCCAAGCTCTAAGGAAGTCGAGGCACTACTTGCTTCCCAAGGAATTCATAGTGTATTCAGACAACCAAGCACTTAGTTTCCTGAATTCACAAGAGAAGTTGAGTCATAGACATATGAAATGGGTGGAGTACTTGCAAGCTTACACCTTCAATATCAAGCATAAGAAAGGAGCTCTCAATAAGGTGGCAGATGCCTTGAGTAGAAGAGTCCTCACAATTCAGGAAATTCAGTTGAAAAGCATGGAAATAGATCATTTCAAGGATCTATATGCAGATGATGAAGATTTTGCAGACATCTATAAGGTATGTGTTGAATACAAGAATCACTTTCATAGTAAATATGCTGAATATACTTTGCAAAGTGATCTTTTGTTTAAAGGGAATCAGTTATGTGTTCCTAGAGGTTCTATTAGAGAGAACTTGACACAAGAGAAGCATAATGGTGCATTGAGTGGTCATTTTGGGATCACCAAGACTCAAGAACTTGTCCAAAGGTTTTACTATTGGCCAAAGATGAACCTAGATGTTAGGAGGTATGTGGAGAGTTGTATGGTGTGTCAAAAGGCCAAGGGTACTTCTTCAAATGCAGGCTATACCAACCACTGCCTATTCCTACTAGGCCATGGGAATGTTGAGTATGGACTTTGTAGTTGGTTTACCCAAGACAAGGCAAGGCATGGATAGTGTTTATGTGGTTGTGGATAGATTCAGCAAAATGGCTCACTTTGTGCCATGTAAAACAACCAATGATGCCAGTCAAATAGCCTCTCTTTTCTTCAAAGAGATAGTAAGGATTCATGGATTACCAATCAACATTGTATCAGACAGAGACACTAAGTTCATGAGTCATTTTTGGAAGACTCTTTGGCAAAGATTGGGCACTAATTTATCCTTTGGATCTACATACCATCCCCAAACTGATGGTCAAACCGAAGTTGTAAATAGAACTCTTGGGAATCTCTTAAGGTGCTTGACCAAGGAGTATGGTCAACAATGGGATCAGTTGATTGGGCAAGCTGAATATGCCTATAATGATACTGTCAACAGATCAACAGGGAAGAGTCCCTTTGAAATTGTCTATGGACTACATCCTAGAGGAATCTATGAGCTGAGAGAGTTAAAGGATGGAGTCAAGGGAAGTGGATATGCTGATGATTTTGCCTATGCAATGCAGGAGATTCATGATACAGTCAGAAAGACATTGGCAGAAAATACCATGAAGCATAAGACCAAGGTGGATGAGCATAGAAGAGAAGTGCAGTTCCATGTTGGAGACTTAGTAATGGTGCATTTAAACAAGTCTAGACTGCAGAAAGGAGTTCCTCATAAGTTGCAAATGAAGAGGATAGGTCCCTATCCTATCTTGGAGAAATATGGAAACAATGCTTTCAAGGTGCAGTTGCCAGATGACAGTGGACTGTCCCCTGTTTTTAACATTGCAGATCTAGTTCATTACAAGGGATCACCACCAAACATGGATCAGAACCTCCATGAAGTCATCCAAGATGTGGAAGAACTTAAGTTCCCTTCTGTTACAGTCAAACAAGCTGACAAGATATTGGATACCGGGGTCTATAAGAGGACTAGAACCAAAGAATACAAAGAACATCTGATTAAGAGGCATGGTCAACCTGATGCAGATGCAGTATGGATCAAGGAATCAGAGTTCAAGAAGTTGGGCATTGATCTCAACTTGCTCAATCCAAGGGTGGATTGAAATCTTTTGTTTTGGGGAGGATGGTGCAGGGGCACCTAGGCTAACCTCCATGTTTGTTTGTCATCAATTTTGGCTTGTACCTGACCTTAGCCAAGTCAGGGTATTAGTGTGTTTAATTTGGACCTTAGAAGGTCTTGTTTGTGTGTGGTGAGTTAGTCACTAGGACTAAAGTCATCTTAGTTAATCATTGTTGTTAAATGTTGCTTTATTTAGCTTTGGACAGTTTATGTTGGAAGGATGAGCCTTAAATGTGTTATAACCACATCCTTGTTGTTAGAAGATGCCAAGAGGTTGAGGGAGTTGTTGGCTCAGGAATCAAGGAGATTGAGATCCTAAGATGTAGGATGATGGAAAGAGTTGCAAGAATGTTGCAAAGTTACATGACAACATTGTTAGGTTGCATGCAACTTATTTGTCATTGGATTCCCTAGAAATCAGGAGTGTGGGATCGATCAACTTCCCTTGAAACATGGAAAAGGCATCTAAGTAGGTGTGGTGGCTCGTAGACAGCAGTGAGAATGCATTTGTAATCAAGTTTTGGTTTACTTGGAAGGAATAGGAATTTCTGCATTTTTACTGTGTTTTACCCAAGTATCTTGAGAAATAGAGATATCAAAGGCATTGTATCTGATTTATGCTTGTACTTGTGTTCACTAGAGTAGTTTGAGTATCTTCTTTTTTGTAATCAAGTTTCTTTGAGTAGATCTAGTGTTTTAAATTCATAGATTAGAGTGTAAAAGGTTGAGTAGTTCTGTTTTTAGTGATCGACCCTTTAATGGATCCCCATGAAATCTAACCATGGGGTTTTCCTAAGATTGGATGGAAATGGCGGGGGAGCCAATCATTTGTAGATATTTAACGGTAGGAGTCCCAAGAGTCAAGCAAGTATTTTTAAGATCAAACCCTAGGCGAGCTAGGACAGTCCGGTTAGGAGTTTGATAGAGAAAAGTGAAGAATATAGGCAGAGGTTACAAGTACTGTACGGAGAAAGCATGGTATCAGGTAGGGTAAGATAATATCTTCACATGCCAGAAGGATTGAAGCTTCAATCAATCCATTAGAACTAGACTTAAATGAGAAAGCAGTAAAACCCTAGGAATTAGGCCTACTAGCCCTAATTGCCCTTGATTGTAGGAACCTACTGTACGGAGGAGACAGATGTCTGGAACCTTGTGAAACATTTAAAGGCTTGAAAAGGGTGTCTGGAAATGAAGTTTATTTGCTAGGTTTTTTGGCAAGCTTAAGCAAGAAAA